>JAASGU010000376.1:0-21967 GCA_023334365.1 Globisporangium acanthophoron
ACACACACACACATCTCTCTCACCGTTGTCTTGCCACGCTTGGAAGTACCGCACGACGTGTGCGAAGTGACTCGCTGAAGCCGCCAGCGTCTGTAGGATGCGGATCTCCTGCAACAGCATCGATCTGTGCGTGCGTTCATGCCACTCAACCACAGTGAGCCTAAGAAGGTCATGAGCCCAAGCTTGACCAACAAATACACGTACCTCTCTCGCTCGCTCCGAAGCTCGCTCTTGGACTTCTTCACTGCGTACAGGGTCCCGTCGCGCGATGACCGCGCCTTGTACACTTCCGCAGACACACCCGAGCCGAGGAAGCCCAGCATCTCGAGGTCTTCGAATGGCGACGCCAGTTCGTTCTGCCAGCCGCAGCCACAGCAACCGTGTCACTTGGGTCGCTCAAAAGCACAAGAAAGAATCGGTCCACTTTGTACCTGCGCGTCGTGGAGAAGGAGCTGCGCCAACACCTCTCGCCGTCCAAGGATCTCTTGGCGGGCTGCACACCGTCAAGCACGGTCAATTAGCCAATGTTCACCCGCCTCAGCGCTATCACACACATAAAGCGTACATGGAGTCGTGCTGGCATTTCTCTGGGGCGTCCTCGGCTCCGCTTGTGCCGGGCTCTCCATCGACAGGTTCGTGGTCATGTGCTTGCTGAGGCGGACGGTCGTTGGGCTGTGCAGCGGGGACATCGGAACCGACGAAATGGCCTTGGACCGCACGACAGGAGGACCCGGCGCATCCTGTTCGATCCCTTTCACCTGCGGTGAAATGATCGGGTGCCGCGGACCTGTGCGAGCCTTGCGCAGCGCCGACGCCCGCAACTCCGGCGAGTAGAAGTCTGCGAGCTGCGATGCTCCAGCGCGTGCACTCGAGCCCCGTTTTCCTTTGCTCGGAGTGGCGCCCACCCGTGGGTGCTCGCCGACAGCGTACTCTGTATGGCCAGCTGTAGCTTCCGACTGCAGCTTGCGCCGAAGCGGTCGCTTCTGGCGGCGGAGCGGCGTCGGAGACTGCTGGAGCTGCTCGTCTACTGCACTCGATCGTTCCGACCACTGCGGCTGGCATCGATACGCTCGCTTGCTGGCACGGGTGGTGGCGTTGCTGTTCGCCATTCCGTTTGGAGTTCTGCTAGGCGAGGCGCTCATGTCGTCCTCGTTGTCGACGTCGTCACTACTGCAGCTGTATTGGTCGTCGTCGTCGTCCTCCTCCTCCTCCTCCTCTTCGTCATCGTCGTTACTGCTGTCCGCATCTGCAAAAAGTGCTTTCGTCACTCTTGGCGACATGGGGCTGCCGAAGCTGCGCGCTGCTGCAGTCGCCGCTCTCCGCACGCTTGCGATCTCGTCCGAAGGTGACGACACAGAGTCGAGCGAGCCTCTCGCGCGCTTCTGCCCACTGCTGCTTGTGGCGCTGCTCTTGCTGCTGCCGACGCTGCTGCTGTTGCTGGTAAGCGGTGAGCATACGCTGCTGCTGTTGCTGGTAGGCGGTGAGCATACGCTGCTGCTATTGGAGAGCGGGGCGTCCGAGTCTCCGGCGCCTCCGAAGAGCCTGCGCGCGCGCTCGGGCGACCGCATTGTCGTCGTCATTGGAGCTGCTTGAATTGTGGCGGGAATCGCACAAACGCCCTGAGATTTGTCACTATGAACTTCAGGTCGTGAGTATTTTTTGGCGGGAACAGTTTCTGACTTTCTTCACTATCTATTGTTGTCTGATTAAACTAAATGTGTGGAATACCGTGATTCTGGGCTTTATTCACTATCGATTACTGCCTGCTGAAAATACATGTGTGAGTACCGTGATGGACAACACCAAAACGATTCCACTTTCCAAATGACTTGTAGTTTGTATCCGTCGCAAAGACACCGCACGAGGCAGTACAGTGATGGACATCAGCAAAACCACTTCAACCAGCATACTCTCTTCAAGTCACCTCTTTCTTAGCGGTTTGTTTTCCAACATACTCACACCCAGTCAAAACATTATTTTTGCTTTGCATCTCGCTCTCAATTTAGAGCAGACACTGAAACTCGCAAAAGTTGTCGCGAGAGGAAGAAGCAGCACACGTCACGTCGCGTGCCTGTGAAGGTGTCGTCGCCTCCGCTGCGGCTGACACACACACACACACACACACACACACAGCGCGATGGCCGCCATGCTGGGCAAGCTCACGCACTGGCTCTCGGCCAAGCTCGAGCTAGAGGACAAGGAGGACGACTCGCTGCGGCTGCGCTTCGACGCGCTCGTGGGTGTCGCTGCCGCTTGCTTCTCTCAGCACTGGCACTCAGCGTCGGCGTCTCTAACGTTTCTAACTGGGCTGTAGACGCGCATGAAGAAGGTGACACTCGACGTTGTGCAGACGGCGCGCGAGCGACTGCTGACGGCGGCGGACGACGGCGAGCGCGGCGAGAAGGACGCGGGCGACGTCATCTTGACGGAGGAGGACCCGTGCGTCCACGAATACTGTGCGTTGCCTATAGGTGTGAGTGAGTGAGTGGGTGAGTGCGGCTGCAAGTACTGACAGCAGGGACGCGGTGCGGCAGGCGCGGCGCTGGAGAGCTGCCTCAAGCTCGGACTCAAGACCCAGAGCGACCAGAACATCTCGCTCTGGAACGTCCTGTACTCGAGCTCACTGGTGGTCGACGAGGCGGATCTGGTGCAGTCGATCCAGACCGCCGCGCTGCTGTCGAGTGTACGCTCGTGAACGTTGGGAGTGGGTCTGTGGGGGTGATACTGAGAGTCTACTGTGTGCGCTTACATACAGAGCGACGAAGGGAAGGCGCGGTGCTGGCTCAAGCTCGCGCTCAACAAGCACTCGCTCGAGTCGACGCTCCTGGTGCGTGCGCTGCAGACTCTGTTTACACTGGTGGATCTGCTGACAGCTCGTGGACTGCTCCAGCTTATCTTCTCCGTGCAGTGCGATCAAGTGATCCGGTCGAGCTACGAGGAGTGGGCGCTAATGCGGTGCTGCGAGGGCATGGGGCTGTTCCTGCAGATGGTCATGGACGCTCGCAACGTGCACTTTGCGATCAGCGTGAACGACGATCCATTCGTGACCGCAGAGCCGAAGGAGATCCCCACCGTGCCTATCGCTGGTTCACAAGGGACGACAGCAGAAGGTGGCAGTGACAGCAAACCATCCGCGAGTGCACCCGCTGATGGAGCTAGTGGAGCAGCAGCAGCAACAACAGGGGACACAGTGGCGCCGCCGCCGCCGCCGCCAAGCAGCACTGCGAGCGATGCGGCGACCGGAGAGGAGGAGTACGTCGAAGTGTCGTCGATTTTCTTCCCGCACCGACACAAGGGCATCAAGCCGTGGCAGCACGTGTTCGGCATCGCGCTCTCGTACCTCGCGAAGAACCCGTACCACTCGCGGTTCGCGCTCATCGACCCGATGCTCGCGATCCCGAACCTCGTGCAGGATTGCATCGACTTTCTCATGGAGAACCCGGACGCGCCGCGGCTGTTCCGCACGACGGTGGTGAATGTCCACATCAACCAGCTGCGCGAGATCGTGGAGACGGACGGCGCGTTGCCACCCGATCTGGACGCGCCGGGAGCTGGCGCGCTGCTCATGGACTTCTTCAAGAACCTGCCGGAGCCGCTGCTAACGGCAGACAAGTACGAGGCGTTCATCGCGTCGGGGCAGCTCAAAGACGAAGACGCCAGCATCCGCAACATCACGTGCCTCGTGCACGACCTGCCGGTGTGTTGCAAGGTTGTGCTCGAGAAAGTGATCGCGATGATGCACTTCCTCGTATCCCCCGAGCACGCGCAACACAACGGATTGGACATCGCGACAGCGTCGACCACGCTCGCGCCGGTGCTCGCGTTCAAGAATGAGCCGCTGAAGGGGCCGTCAGGCCAGCGACGGAGCAACCACTCACAATACCAGGATGTCCGGTACGCGGCTGTCGGCGCGCAAGTGATTGAGCGCATGATCACGCACTACGACGTGATCTTCCAGGACGTGCGCGTGCAGGTGTCGGACGCGCTGTCCCGACTCGAGACGAAGAAAGAGGCGCTGTTGTCAATCCACCAGCTCTTCAAGATGAAGCCCCAGGTGAACTTCATGTCGGACAAGCAGTACCTGGAAGATATTACGAAGGCGTTCACAGAGAACGCGCAGCAGCTCGAGGCGGCGTCGCGGTCCCGCTTTCAGAACAACTACACCGACGGGTTCTTCACCTCCTCGTCGGCACCAGTTCCGAAAGCCGCGTCGCCAGCTCGACACCGCGTCTCGATGCCAGAGATCTTTGCTCAAGACACAGTCGCGCAACTGAACACAGAAGAGACAGAGGCTGCAGCAGCAGCACCATCACCAACAACGCAAGGCGAAGGGAACTCGCTGGGGTTGGGTACGTCCACCATGTCCAGAACTGCGAGTGGGACGAGCACGAGCAGCCCTGCCAACTTCAGGACAGCGAGCGGCACGAGCACCCACATCGGCATCGGCGCGCGGCGGCAGACAATTACGACGTCAAATCCGTTCGAACGGATGCCGCACATCTCGGCGAGCGGCTTGGCCGGGTCGCTGAACGCGACGTTCGACCGCGCGGTGGTGGAGGTGTGGGAGAAGCACGGGTTCAACCGCCCGACGATCCTGGGGAACTTTGAGAAGGGCGGCATTTTGCTGCTGCGCTCGGTTGCGTACATGATCAAGAACGACACAGACGTGCTCCAGCTGCTCTTCCAGCGCGCGCTACCGTCGGATCTGCCGTCTTACGACGCGGGACTCGTGTCCGCCGCAATTTGCGAGTCGCTCATCAACCTGCTCAAGCTAGTGTGCGTGCTCCGCTATGATCAAGTACTGCTGGTGGGTGTGTGATACTGACTGCTTTGTGTGTGTGTGGAACCGAACGGATAGTCCGTCTCCGGAGCACCCGAGCATCAACATCGTCGCGCTCTCGGTCGAGCCGTTCTGGGAGCTGTTCGACGAGGAGGTGTACTTCTACAAGCTCTTCAACATCATGTTCCGGATGTTCGAGCAGATCTGGAGCTCTCTGGACCCGGAGGAAGCGTCGTTCACGCGCGTGTTCTGCGATACCGAGGCGAAGCTCGACGAGATCCTCAAGTCGTCTCCGAGCTCAGTCGAAGACGTGCGCAAGGAGTGGGAGGAGGTGTGGAAACTACTGACGGACCCGCCTTGCGACGACGACGAAGAGGGCGACGGGACGGAGGACGAAGCGTCCAGCACGCTCCCGCTCACTGGGGCGCCCCCGTCGCCGCCGCGGATAAGCAAGAAGCCGTCGTTCACGTTCCAGCCGGAAGAGTACGCGACGAAGCTGATGAGCCCGTCGAGCATTCTGACGCTGGAGCAGATCGCGCGGCTGGACAACGCGGTGCCGATCACGTGCCAGCTCTGCCGCTGGTGCCTCCTGTACAGCTCGGAGGCGAACGGCTCTTCGCTGCACACGCTGCTCATGCTCACGCGAGGGCAGAGTCCGACGCTGCTTGTGATCAAGGATGACATGGGGAATGTGTTTGGCGGGTACGTGTCGGACGAGTGGCATCGCGCGACGCAGTACTACGGCAACGGCGAGACGTTCCTATTCACGTTCAGCCACAAGGGAGGGCTCCACCACAGCAGCAGCAGCAGCGGTGGCACCGGCGGGTTCATGAAGTACCCGTGGAGTCGACGGAACAACTACTTCCAGCTGTGCTCGGAGGAGTCTCTCGTCATGGGCGGCGGCGGGAGCTTCGGGCTGTTCCTGGTGCGAACCACTGGTGCTTGCTTTGTCGTCTGGCGATGAGAATGTGCTGAACTGACTGACGCCTTCGTGCGTTGCTTGCTCCTGCGTTCCTCACGCAGGACTACGACCTGTCGTCCGGATCGACCGGGGCGTGCGAGACGTTCAGCTCTCGGCCGCTCGTGAGCTCGCAAGAGTTCTCGTGCGTGCACGTGGAGGTGTGGGGGTTCACCACGGGCGACAAGCCGCTGAAACAGCGTGAGCCGCGCAAGAAGAGCGTCCTCGACTAGCCGAGCGAGCAGCAGCAGTGCATCAAGAGAGAGGTGATCGATCGATCCCGTTCAGCTTGTGTTTCGTATCCAGTAGCTTCGTCTGCCACAGAGCTGTTCAGTGCACCAAAGAAGAAGACCGACTGGCCGAAGTGCTCCATCTGCCGACGACAACGAACCCGCGCGAAGTACCCAGTAGAGAAGAGAAGAGCTCAGCTACGACCGCCGAGCGAGCGAGCGCGAAGAGAATATCGGAAGGGTAGAGAGTTCCAGTGAGCTTGAAGACAACGGCGGGTGGCGACCTGGAACAACAGTGGTCGCACACAGAACACGCGCCAGATACTGTACAGAGCGGCTCCGTCACTGCTTCGGGAGCGCGGCGTCCAGCTCGGGCACCAAGCGGTCGGCGAGCTCAGCTTTGAAGCCGCTGAAGAGGTTCTCGATGGCGAGCTGCTGCTTGGCGACAGACAGACAGACAGGCAGACAGCGCGGTCGGTCGGTCGGCTCAGCTAGTGATCCAAATGAATGCACACGGAGCCTCCCACATCATAGAGTTCGCCGCACCTCGTCGCTGGACAGCACCGCATTCGGCTGCAGCTGGGAGCGCAAACTCGCGAGTTCGTCGCGGAAGCGCTGGTCGAACACTAGCAGCAGCCGCTGCAGGAACGCCTTGAACGCTGCGGCGAGCGGCTCCGAGACCGTGCGGTCGTGGAAGAGCACGGCCTGCACCTCCTCTGTGCGCGTCGAGACCATCGTGATCGCGCCGGCAGTCGACTGCTCGTCCAAGCATACAGCACACGTCGTTAGGTTCGCAGCGTTGTCTTGATCCGATGAATATATCGTTGGCCACGCACCATGAACTGCATGGGGCCGCTGCTGGGTCGCCGGTCGTCCGCGAACTTTGGGTCGTTCTTGCCGCCCGCGGGGCTAAAGTGCGCCTGCACCACCTCTGTATGGACAAGAGCTACCAATAAGCCTCTCTACACGCTACCACCGACGCAGTAGCGGCTCGCACTAAACGCACCTCCGCCGTCGATCTCGCGCGCGAACTGCGTGAACGACTGCACGAGCGCGTCGACGCCCTCCGCGTGCGCGTGCGGGTGCCACTTCCAGATCTCCGTGAACATGCAGAGCCCCGATTGGCGGTCGAGCAGCTTGAGCATGCGCAGCTCCGGCACGCCCGTCGCCGACGATTGCGCGCCTGCCGCCTGCGCCGAGGAAACCGACGCTGCTGCAGAAGATGCGGAAGAAGAGGAAGACGACGTTGGAGCAGACACGGCCGCCGACGCCGCCACCGCCGCCGCGACCATCGAGACCGGGATCTCGGTCGTCACGAGCGCGCGCGGGTGCTTCCGCGCGGACGACATGCTGGCCGATTTGCTGATAAAACTGTATTTGCGACACGCTGGGAATGGCGTTCAGATGTTCAGATTTTCGGAGATCTAGCTTGAAGCGGTCTAAATCTGCGCGAGGAGCACCAGAACACAGCACGCACTCAACCTCGATCCTGCTCGTCCCAACATCGATCTTGGTGCGCGGCTGCTGCGCGAGGCTCACGCCTTCCACGACCATGTGGTTGATCGTCTCCCTACACCACAGCGAATGGCGCGGGCGCAGGGTCGGGATAGCACGACAGGTAGACCATGCACGGTTGGAGCCTGTCGAGCTGGGACTGACTGACCCTTGAGTCGGTCGTAGCTCACGAGCACTGCCGACCCGCTTGACGAAGCTGAGGAAGGTGAGATTCGTAGGCTGCTCGCGCTGCGACAGCGAGTCCGTGGCGGCAATTGGAGAGAGCATGGTGCTGAAGGTGGCATCGGCGAAACGTGGTACGAGGTAGGCGTTACAGCCGGTCTGTCGGCGCGCGCGGCCTTGGTCGGCCGTGAGCAAGTGCACCATGCTTCCATTGAACAGTGCATCGACGCTATTGTACGCCTTGTGCCGGCAGCCGGCGACCGCGTGTATGTCCGAGACGATCCAGCTGAAGCGGCAGTGCACGCGCGGAGCACTTGGAGGGCACCGCCGAGGACCCGAAGAAGGTCATGAAAGTCGGGCGCACGGTCGAGTACGTGGGCCTCGAGCTGGCGGCCGCGAAGAGCTGCACACCGCTGATGTCACGCGAGGTATGCTGGAGCGTGGTTCTGGCCTGGTCATTGCCATCAGTAGTGAAGTTACTAAGGTAAATACGGCGAGCTCCTGAAAAATTTCACTATTACTGTTCGGTTTGCCTTGGTTTTTGTATGTGAGTGAGCGACAGCCAGCCATCCATTCTTGGTCAGTGCCGCTTTCCAAGTGCGCTTGCGCCAGTATCTCTTTCTTGGCTGGTATCAAAAGTACGTCCCCTGCTGCTGCCGCCTGCACGACGCCACGTGAGCGTCTCTGTTAACGCCTGTGCGTGTGTCTTCCCTTGACTATGGACGAGCAGTGAAGTTCAACTCGACCGTCTCCTCGTCGCGCCGCAAGAGCCGCAAGGCCCACTTCGGCGCCCACTCGACGCAGCGCCGCGTGCTCATGAGCGCGCCGCTCTCGAAGGACCTGCAGAACAAGTACAATGTAAGTTAGTGGGGACGCCCGCCTCGCGGGTTGACACACTTATACTTTCAGCGCCGTAAGTCCATGTCAGCGCAAGCTGGCACTTCATGGCAGCGTGTGATATGTAAGTGCCGATCTCGAGTCAAGTCGTGCCTTGGAAGCGGAGCGTCTTCCCGCTGCTGCTGCTTGCTGCAGTGGTGGCTAACGCCCCCTTCCTCGGTCGACTCTCGGATCGCTGCAGTTCGCGATTCTTTGGCTGGGCACCACGTGCTGTGGACGAGTGAGGGTCGAGGGTGCTGACCGTGTGTATGTGCGTAATGTGCGGCGATCGATCTCCCAGGTGCGCTCGATCCCGATCCGCAAGGACGACGAGGTGACCGTTGTGCGCGGCTCGCACAAGAACCGCGAGGGTCGCGTGACGTCGGTGTACCGCAAGAAGTTCGTGATCCACGTCGCGGGCGTCGTGCGCGAGAAGTCGAACGGCCAGGCGGTGCCCATCGGCCTCGACGCGTCCAAGGTCGTGATCACCAAGCTCAAGCTGGACAAGGACCGCAAGAAGATCCTCGAGCGCAAGAACCGCGCCACGGGCGACGACGCCAAGGGCAAGTTCACGGAGGCCGATGTCGCGCAGGCGAACGTTGACTAAGTCGCACGTTCGTTCGTCGTCTTCGTTCGAGCCATCGACAGAGAGAGAGGGCACCCTCCGTCCCAGTTCTCCGCTGGTGGAGGGTGCTGCGAGCTGCTCTTCACGTGCTAGTTCGCTAACTAATGGAACCGCTGAGGAAGCTGTCACTCGTTGCTGCCTGTGCTCATGTGGCCAGCTTGCGCATCTCTTGCTGGATCATGTGCTTGAGCGAGACCGCGGGCTGGTCGGACACGAGCTCCACGAGCAGGTTGATGAAGTCCACCTCCCGCTCGGAGAACTCGCGCAACGACAGCTCCTGCAGCTCGAGCCGCCGCTGCAGCTTGGTGACAAGCGGCGTGAGCTGCGGCATCGAGCGCTTGACGGCCGAGAACACCTTGTCCTCGCACTCGCGCGCTGCAGCGTCTCGCCGCCACGTCGGTTCCGACCTGCTGCTGCTGCTGTTCGCATGTCGATCGGCAGCAGCAGCGCCAGGTTCGGACCGCATGCGGCTCATGCGATCGCCGTGCTTCTTGACGAACTTGTCGAGGATGTTCGCCTTCCGTTGCTCCTGCGGCCACAGAGATGATCAGACAGACGGACAGATAGCCATCGACAAGCTGTCGTCGAAGAGAACGCACATTCTCCAGCGACGCCAGATACATCTTCGTCGCGAGCAGCTCCTCGGTCGCCGCCGCCTTCTCGAAGAGCAGCTTCTCGTTCTCCTGGTGCAGCACGTCGGCTTCCTCCTGCACCTGGTTCATCTCGGCGTCCGCGCGGAGCTTGCCCAGCCGCGTCGCCAGCAGCGCTTCGTCCTTGCTAGAGAGCTCGCTGGAGACATTGGCAAGAGCGAGAGAGCGATCCCAGACGCAGCTTGGTCAGCCCGTATCATAGCTCAGGCAGACCGACCGAGAGATCCTGGGCCACATTCTCACCGCGACAGCTGATCGACGCGCCTCGTGGAGTCGCCCACCAGCTTGCTGTGCACTAGGAACTGCCTGCGTACACCAAAGAGGGAGAGGCTTCGATCAGCAGCAGCATACTACAGTTCGCTCGCTCTCGGCCTACCGCTCGCGCTTCCGATACGCGTGCAGCTGCTGCTCGAGCTGCTGCTTTTCATCGACGACCGCCTGGTACTTCTTCTTGAGGTCGTGGACCGACCCGGGGCCGGTGCAGCCGTCGCTCTCGGTCATCTGCAGCAGCGAGCGATAGCACCGTGCCGACATACACGCACGCAGCACGTGAGACCAACAAGATCTCCCTAACACCGCAGCAACAACAGAGCACGCACCTTGAGCTCCAGAGCGACGTTGCGGCCGCGCAGCTGCTGCACTTCCGTCAGCAGAGCGTGGAGTTCCTGGTCGTACTGCTCAAACACCTTGGGCAGCGCCGAGTGCGTCTCCAGCGCGCGGACCTTGCTGCGCAGCGACACGTTCAGCAGCTTGAGGTTCTCGAGCTGCACTTCGAAGCTCGCGCGCACCTCGTCGAGGTCGTGGGCCGCCTCGGCCGCTTTCGCCTCGGCTGCTTCGCGGAGCTGCTGCTGCTCCTGCACGATCGTGAGCAGAGCGTCATAGTTCTTGCGGAGCAGCGCAGCTTCGGTCGCCTGGATCTTGGTCACAGTGACCGGATCGAGACCCTCGAGGTTCGCGGGCGCCGTCGCTTTCAATGGCACATTCGCTCTCTCCAGAGTCTCGTGCAGCTGCTCCTGTCGATGTTGGAGTGACAGCGATCGAGTTGGCGTGGACGAACCGAGGTACTTGGACGCACTCGCCGGCGGGTGTTGACTTGCCATGACCGCGGAGCTCGGTGAGGAGCTCGATGATGGCTCGGGTGACGATGGCTTGTGTGGAGCTTCTTCACCTTGCACCTCGACGCGGCTTGGACACGAGGTGCTTGAGGGATCGGCAGGCGGCGCACGTGGTGCTGGTCGGGCGGTAGAGGATGTCGCTTCGTACACCGAGTCGATCGCTGGATATCGAGTGTGCTGCGCTTGGTCAGCGTGACGACTCTGAGACGACAATGGAGTTGGAGCGAGCGGCCAGCTCTCTCCATCATCACCTCGGAACTGCACGCGGGAACGATCTCGCAGCGACTCGGGCGAGCGAGCTGCGAGGTAGCTGAGAGTGCTGGTGTTTCCGTCATGACCAGCAGTGTAAGCGGCAACCTCGTCCTCGTCGTCCATGATCGGCAGCGGCTCGGAGCTCGATCGGTGGATCGCGCTCCTCTCGTCGGACTTCATGACGCCGCGGAGCTTGTCGAAGAGATCGGCGTTCGTTCGCACCGGCATGACTCTCGACACGGTCGCCGTGTGAGAGTGAGTCGCTGCGTGTAGTGATCCTGTCTCGGATCCTCCCGACGACCGTGACAGCGAGTCGTACTCGCCGCTGTCACCGACGCCCGCACCACTTTTGCCTCCACCCACAACTCGGCGGTCGAGATCCAGGATCGCGGACTCCGTTGCTGCGGTGTACGTCCCCATGTCGTGTCCTTGCGGCCGGAGCGGTCGAGTCGAGAGTGGCACGATCGTGTCGATCTTGCCTCCGAGTATCTCGCGCTTCCTCTGCGAGAACGCCTCGAGCCACGCGAGCGTCTCCGACTCCATCGGCACAGCGCTGAACGAGTCGCGGCGTGCGCTCACCACACCCGCGAGCTGCTGCCGGATCGGCTCGCTGTTCGAGAACGAAGACAACGACAGTGTCGAGGAGTCCGACGCCAGGATCGACGACAAGTCCGGTGTGGTGAAGGGCAGCGGCGCCGGCATCGAGAACGACAGCGACGAGGACGGTAGGGACGACGAGGACGCGATCGAGCCGAGCGACACGGACGCTGATGATGCCAGTCGGCTCAACAGCGACTCGCCGATCGTGACTGCAGCCATCGCTTTCGTCGCTGCGTCTTGCAGCGAGGGAGGATGCTGCGAGCCGCCTTCTCCAGCTCCGTTCTGCCGAAGAAGATCGTCAGGCAGCGGCTGGAAGCCGAGCTGCGCGAACTCAACCCCACACAGCCGCTTGCAGGCGCACGCGAAGCCCTTGACGTTCGCAACCGCGTTCAGCAGCTGCACGCTCTCGCGGAGACTCGCGCGCGAGTCGATCACATTCGCGTGGAGGAACGTCTTCGCGTTCGCTGTCAGCAGCGGGAGCACGAAGTTCGACAGCGTCATGTGGCGGCTCTTGTACTTGGGCGTGCCGGGAGCAGCAACACCGCGGTCTGGTGTCCTGGCGGGAGATGCCATCGAGAGGCGAGGCGACATGGGCGGCTGCCGCAGCTCGTGCAGGATCTCGAAGAGCTCCTGCTTCTCCTGCACGGCGACTGGGTCCTTGAAGTCCTTGAGGTCGACGAGATCCACCAAGTGTATCGTGCTCACTTGGCCGTCGCGGAAGAGCGCAAGGCGCAGGAAGAAGTGCGCGTGCTCGGCGTTCTGCTTCGTCACGATGCGGTTCGTCTTGGCGGTCTGCAGGATCCGGCACGCGCTCGCGAACGATTTGGCCTCGAGAGACACGAACGACAGCGGCGCCGGGGAGGATCCAGGCATCGAAGTAGACTTTCGAGCGCCGTCAGCCTTCGGCGGTGGTGGTGACCGCGCGGACTTGAGCAGGTCGATTGCCTGGTTGTGGACGACGATCCAGCTGCTGATGCCCACGCGCCAGCCGAGAGCTGCCTTGGTTGCGAGGTGCGTCTGCGGGAGCCTTGCGGTGCTTAGGGTGGACGCACGCGGCGCAGCAAAGATCTCGTGCAAGAGTCCTCCAACTTGGCCGTACAGCTCCAAGATCTCCTTCTCGCTGTTCTCGTGATACTGCAGACCACTGTCGACATCACTCGAGGACGCTGGGAAGCTGCTGCTGGTGGTGGTGTTCACGCCTGTGCTCTTCCCGAAGAGCAGGCGGTACTTCTGCGTCGGGTGCACTCCCAGCGCGACGATGTTGGTGTTCCAGCCGTCACACGCATTACGGAACGCCGGGAGTGTCACCTCGCGGTAGAAGTCGCTCGCGTACGTCAACGAGGTCGACGAGAAGAGGGTGTGGAAGTCCCACTCGACGCTGCTCGGCGTAGCAGCACTCACACTTGCGCTGCTCAGACTGCTTGGGCTGCTGCTACTGGAGGCTGTCGCCGCAGCAGACGAGTGCTCGCCCGGCGGCTTGTTGACCACGCGCACACAACAGCGATCCGGGACGACTTCGAACACCGGAGTGGCGCGGTTCGCGGCCGTGATGAAGCACGACACGTGCACCTGGCTCAGCACCACGGCTGCCATCGAGTTCGTGGCGCCTCCACCTCTGATCTGAGCAGCGCTCATGCTGGTGCTGATGATGATCCAGAGCGCAGAACGACGCGCGCTAACGCAATGTTTAGATAGGGAAACGCTTCATGTAACTTATGGTATCTCGTAGAGTACACGGGATCATCGTCGTCGCGCTAGTCGCGCAGCTCGCACGTCGCGAGGAGCTCGATCGGATCATCGTCGAACGCGGTGGTGGTAAACAGGTGGTGGGGGGAGCGCACAGGTGCGTCAAAGTCCAAGTCCTGGAAGTCGATGGCCGTCGACGCGAGCACGCCGTCTGCTTCCTCCTCCTCCATCTCCAGGAGGCAGTCGTCCGTCGAGTCCGAGCTGCTCGTGCAGCTGACGCCGTTCCGGCTCATGGCCACGCGCTCCACGAGTTCGTCGAACAACCCGCGCTTCCACGACGAGTGCTTCACGAACAGAAAGTTGAGCACACGGTACGCCTTCCAGAAGTGCGCGTTGTCGAGCTTCCGGATCAGCGCGCCGTTCACCGTCGCGCGGTACACCTTCTGCGCGCGCTGGACGTCTACCTCGACGTCGCGCAGCTCCACGCCGTTCGCGACCAGGAACTGCAGCAGCACCAGCAGCTCGTGCTCCGACGGCCGGTAGTGGCCCGAGTGCGGATAAAGAGTCTTGATCCGGCCGCCGACGATCACCATCATGCCGGCGGTCTGCACACACTCGCCTCCGACAAAGCTCGTGTGGTGGATGCGCGGGATCTTCTTCGTCTCCTTCTGCCCGCCGTACAGCACACCGTCCCTCAGCACGAAGATCCAGCCGTCCTCGCCAGTCTCGACGATCTCTTGAGTCGCGTCCTGGAAGATCACGCCGTCGCGCACCGACAGCGCAAACTTCTGGCGCTCGGCCACGGTGTCGCAGTACAGCACCGTCTCGCTCTCGAGCTTCGTCCTCGGCACGCCTTCCACTTCGATCGACTCGTCGTCCAGCCACTCCCAGAAGCTCGGCTTCGCCTCCTGGCGCTTCCACTCTTTGTAGTACGCTCGCAGGTTCGCGCCGTATCTGCAAAGCACGCACGCACGCAACAGCACGAGAGTTCAGTCGCGTGCGTCACCACTGAGCCCAAAGCGTACCCACCATCGACGACGCACCGGTGCTTCCGATCGCAGACCTCGAGCCAGCTCTTCTTGTCGACCACCGAGATGTTGCCAGCGCTGTAGCCCTTCACGAGCTTCGGCGAGTACTTGCGTGCGAGCTTGACGATCTCGTGCATGTTCTGGTAGGTCGCTCGTCGTTGAGATCGCATGGTGTCTGCGGTCATTTCCGTGTCGCTGCCGCCGCTCAACAGGAGCGCTTGGTGTGCTCGGGTTAGTCGACGCCGCAGAGCTCTTGGGGGTGGTCGCGCGCTCGAGTCGCTCTCGCGGATGGCTTCACTGTGCCGCTTGGTCAGTAGTTTGTGTAAACTACCACCGGACTTGATCGCTTGTCTTCTTGACTGCCGCTCGGTCGTGGCGCTTGGCTCGCTGGAGTGCCGCCGTGTCCGAGTGCACGTAGTACACGGCGCCGATGGTCGGGCAAGGTGACAATGGCAGACTTTCGGCACACACAGACGCGGCGGTGCGGAGGATTTCGTGATCTCTATTTGAGGTGGGTTCAAGCTCACAATACACTGCCTCGCGCAGCGGGCTGTATGCGTGAACGAGGGTGCAATCGAGAGAGAGAAGCAGAGGACAACCAACCGACAAGACAGAGCGCGTGAGTACAGTTGAAGCGCAAGCAAAGTCAAGCGCTGCTGCCGCTCTCGACGACGTGTCGCCGCTCTCCCTCGCGCTCTGAACCCAACTGCCTCTTGCCGGGTCGTCGTCGTCGGCGGCGGTGGCGGCGATTGTCAGCGCGCAGAGAGCGACGACAGCGAAGCGACGCGAGCGGGTGGAACGAGGTAGAAGCGGCACGGACCTGTGACGCTAACGCTGTGTGTGGCTGTGCGTGCACCGAGTGCGGGAGGTGCGGAGGGCAAGAGGCGCGTTACACGCTCTCCTGCTTCACTCGCTCGCTCTCGCTCGTTTGCTGCTGCTGATGTCTTCTGTTCCACGCCCGGATGTGTGCTGGAGCGAGGAAATTGGGAAATGAACCGATCGAGAAGGAAGGCTTTTCTCGATCGGTCACTTATTAAGCGTGAAATAAATGAGGAGGCACTGTGAGGCCTCTGAGTAACCAATCAACGATGTAAAGTAGAGGCTTGATTTGATATTAGTATCAAAAGCGTCTCAATCTGTCAGCGAATGAGTCTCCGTGTGATACCGTAAGCAGTCTATTATAGGACTGTCGAGTCGGTTTGAACAGGCGGGTTCGATTTTTATCGTGCAGATGAGGTAAGGCAAGCTCGCAGAGGGCAGCGCAGGCAGGCAGATGGAAGCAACAACGGGCGGACAGCTCACGGTGCGCGGCAGCGGCGAGCGTATGTCTCCGACTGTGCTCCTGCTGCTTGGTGTGTCGCGGAGCGGGATAGTGAGGAGCAGCGATACTGCATTTTAGCGCGAGTCGCCTCAGTACACGGCAGCTCGTGCTGGTTGCCGCCGCAGCAGTACACGAACATGGGCCACGAGTCAACAGGTGCGCTCTTCTTCGTAGCGGCTGCGGCTGCGGCTGCGCTGGAGATTCGCTCTCGAGCTTGGCAGATGGTGAGCGCTTCGCGTTGTGTGCGCGCACATTGGCGGTCGGCGTCTATTGAGATGGCGGGCTGCAGGGCTTCAGGGCTGCAGTCGACGTCG
Organism: Globisporangium acanthophoron; assembly: GCA_023334365.1. Classification (NCBI taxonomy): domain Eukaryota; phylum Oomycota; class Peronosporomycetes; order Pythiales; family Pythiaceae; genus Globisporangium; species Globisporangium acanthophoron. Next base: position 16,113 of record JAASGU010000376.1, read on the forward strand.
CGCTCGATCAGCGGCGGTGGCATCGTCGTCACGCGAGTGTGCAACCATCGGCGGCGCTCCTCGTCATAAGCCGAAAGAGCCGCTTCGTCCGGAAGACACTACCGATGATGGCGAGAGCGCGTCGAGTTGAACGAGCACGAAGATTCGAAGCGCGCGGGAGAGCCAGAAAACATGGACGAGCAGCAGCATCGCGACTGCGGCCTGTTGCTCCAGGAGGCGGCATGCTGCCACGCGCGCGGGTGGCTCCGTCGCCTCCGTCGAGCGCTCTTTTGCGCAGGCGTCCACACGCGTGCGACAGCGCCACCGTGCAGAACTCGCTCGCTCACTCGCTTGAGTGGTTGCTCCGACGTGAGCTCCCCACGATGCGCACAGGAAAACATCTTGCGGTTTGTATGTGGCACCGCGCAGTTGCAGTTTGACACCAGCTCATCTCCCTTCATGACGCGCGGCGACGGATCGACCCGATCAGTGGCCCTTCCTGCACCCACGCCGCGCTTGCAGTTGCCCCTCTGCACTTGCGCCGCACTTGCGCCGCACATGCTCGCCACCTCCAGCGGCATGCGTGCTGCAGAGCGGACACTATGTAGTGACCCCCATCCATTGGACCAATGCCCTAATGATAGGTGTGAACGCGAGTGACACAACAACACCCCGGAGCGCATGCCGCCGCCGCCCACCGCGCTCAGCTTCGAGCAGCCGCTGCCGTGGGAGCGCGCGCAGGGCGCGAGCACCGCCAGCCGCACGCTGCAGGCGGCCGCCGACGCGCGCGCGCTCTTCGCGCAGCAGGCGCAGCTGCTCCCGGCGCTGCGACACGAGCTGGCGGCGGATCCGGAGGTGGCAGCGCACCTGCACGACGTCGGGCGCCGGGTGCGGCTGCTGCGCGAGCACGCGGCGCCGGTCGACAAGCGGCAGCAGAAGGCGCTCGAGCGGCGCGCGCCGAAGCGCGTGATCCCGAGTCGCTTCGCCGATGGCGGCAGTGACGAGGAGGATGACGAAGGTGACGATGACGAAGGCGACGAGAGAGGTGGCCTCTCAGAGCATGCTCTCGCTACCCTGGATGGCCGCATCGTGAGTGAGAACACGTCTCGTAGTCTTCATTTGATGGCTCGCTCTCGGTGCTGACAGCTACGCTACCACTCGCTTGCTTGAACGTATGATGCAGGCGACGATGCTCTTGGACCAGGAATGGGACACGCGGACGTGGAACAGAGCCAAGGTCCACGCTGCGGTTGAGACTCTGTACGGCGAGGTGGAGCTCTCAGAGGACGAGAAGCGGCGCGAACTCGCGACCACGATGATCGTCCGCTTGCTGGAGACCCACGAGGGTGCGTTGCATTGGCGGGCGGCAGCTCCGGCGCAGACTCACCCACTGGTTCGTTTTGCTGCGAACGACTCCTCATCTCTGCAGACGCGGTCGAGTACGTCGAGACCACCATCCCGGTGCTCATGAACAAGGCGTTCCGGAACCTGTCGAAGCTCACGAACCGCGCCAAGGTCTTCCGCGTCGCCCGCCTCCTCGCTGTGCTCGCAGAGTGGTTCGCTCCGATCATGTCGAGCGAGAACGCGGTGCGAGCTATGGTGGCTGTCTGCTTGAGCAGCTCGTCTCTCTCGGACGCTAACCTACCGTCCGCCTTGCGTGTCTGCCTGCCTGCTCGCGTGGTCTCGACGCCTCGTAGGCTGGGAAAGCTGCGCGCAGTCTGCTCCGCGAGACTGACATCTGCGCGCGCATCGTGCAGCACCACTGGCGCGGTGTGGCCTTCGAGCGCGGGCTGCTGCGGAGAGAGTTTGACGCGGCCGTGTGCGCTCGGCTGCGGGCGATGCACCTGGTGAAGCACGTCGAGCTCCGGCATCAGTTCAAGGCGCTCCGAGAAGCGGTCGGCGAGAACGGACTGCCCTCGAGCGCAGTGGAGGCGTACGTCACTGTGCTCTATCACTTGACGCGGCACAGAGAGCATCCAAGTGTCTGCGGCGACGGAGGATCGCGAGGCGGTGGCGCGCTCGCCGACCGGAAGAAGCTCGTCGGCTCCGGAGTGCTCGTGTATCTTGCGTCGCTCATCACGACGAAGCCACAGAGCCGACAGGTGGGCGCGATGGTGAAGGCGATCATGCTCGAGATCGCAACGTGCGAGGACGGAGCGTACGTTGTCGACGTGCTCGCGTGCACCATGGTGCAGCGAGTCGTTCTAGAGGCGGAACACTTGCTGGCGCAGCAGGCAGATTCAACAACGTACTCGCAGCTTGCGAGCTCCATCGAGCTCGTCGCCGTGCTGGCCGAAGTTGTGTCCAAGTCCAAGCAAACGCTCGAGAGCTCGGCACCGCCACCACGAGCCACGATGGTGTTCACAGATGGTGCAGGACACCCCGACACTTCGGAGCGCGCCTACCGGCTGAAAGTGCTCAAGGCGAGCGCGAAGACGCACCTGCTCACACCCTTCGTCGTGCAAGTGCTGTTCACAGTCTTGAAACGCGACAGCAGCACGGACGCTGGCTTGTGCGTCAAAGCGCTGCACACGCTGCGCCTGTTTGCCCGGTCGTTCGGGTTCCCCGAGGTCTTGGAAGCGTTGACGCGCAACGGAGGGCGATACCTGGATAGCGTGACGCAGCTCTTCGACCACTCGGTTCCCGCCGCCGCGTTTGCTGCTATTGAGCTCTTCCACGAGCTGACTGACCGGCCCGACGCTCGCAAGGGACTGACGACCGCAGGCGCGCCGCAGCTGCTGCTGAGTTGGTGCACCTCAAGCATCGAGAGCTCCAAGACGCCGAATCTGCACGTCTTGGGTCTGATCGGAGTCGCGCTGCTGGCGCGACAAACGCACCACGCGACGTCGTCCACGAAGCTGCTGGCGTCGCTGCCAACGCTTCCGGCTCGGCTCGACGAGCTCTACAGCTGCTTGCTCGAGCTTGTACTGGACGAGCGGAGCGCGGAGAAGGTCGCCGCGTACCTGTTGTCTGTGAACGCATTGCCGAGTCTGTTGCAGTTCCTTCTCCAGGTGAAGCCGAGCTGCATGGACTCGGCGTTCCAAAACGCGCGGCAGCGCAACGTCAGCTGCGTCGTGCTCGGCCGATTGGTGAAAGTGCCGCGAGTGGCGCAGCTTTGCTTCTCGGAAGACACCGTGAACCACTTGGCGCTCTCGCTGCAGTGCAACCGCCTCGACGAGATCGAGGGTCTCGTGCCGAAGATGTCGGCGCACGAGCGGTATATCCATGTGCTGGGGTCGAGAGAGGCGTGCAAGGCGCTCAGTCGACTGAGCCGCTGTCCGAGCACGGGCGTCGACGCGAGCCTCCGACCGTCGCTCACGTCGGCGAGCGTCCCCGAACTCCCGCAAGCGCTGATCTGCGATGTCCTGTTCCGCCTCCACGCGCTCGAAGACCTCATCGCGACCATCAAGAGCCCCAGCGACGGAGCCGAGTTTGTTGACCTGGAGCTCGAACGCACGCTCGCCGCCGTGGAGCTCGGAGGCTACCTGCGCCCGCTGCCGTTCGGAGAAGCGGCTCGCGTCCGGTTTCTGAAGGTGTCGAGCTCGTCGTCGCAGCTGCAGCGAGCGTATGCGAGCGAGAAACTGCTTGCTCTCGTCGAGCTGGTGGCTCCGGCGATCCTGCAGGTCTTGCGCGAACCGAGCGCGTGCGTTGAGCTCGTGAGCGCGTGCTGCACGGCACTGAGCCGTCTCTCGTGCACGAATGCGGCGTGTAGCAAGCTGCTGGCGCAGGGGTGTCTCCAGGTCGCGCTTGTCCATCTGCCGGAGATCCTGTCGGTGGTACCGAGCAATGGCCACAGTCCCACGCGCCAAAGCTACGTGCTCGACTCGTCCGTGGACGACCGCCGCCTTCTAGACGTCCCCGCCGCGTTCTTCACGCTCGTCGGCAAGCTGTGCGCTGTTGCGGAAGGTCGAACGGCGGTGATGCGAGCGCAAGTGCTGCCGCGCTTGCTCAAGCGGCTTCAGCTCCGGAATGCGAACGCAAAGTCCGCGGACGAAGACTGCAAGGGCGAGATTGCTGTCGTGGTCCAGCAGCTCGCGATGACGAACGCGGTGGAAGGCAATACGAGCGAGCTCTTCTTGCACTTCCACGTGCTCGACCTTATGACGCAGCTCGCGCAGGAGCAGGACATCGCGTCGATCTTGCGTGGGAAGGCGAAGCCGCACAAGTGGCGACTGCTCGACCACGCGCTCGGCGCCATTGCAGCGCTGAGCCAAGACGTGCTGGTGTGTGTGCCGAAGGTTGTCGAGCTGGGGGTTCTGAAGCTGGTGCTGCCGTTCGTAGTGCGCGAACAACAGAAGAGCGAAGCACTCTGTCGAGCCGAGTCTCTCCAGTACCACGCCGTCAGCATCGTCCGCTCTGTCGCGGCGTATCCGTTCGGTAGGTACCACGCAGTTCTCCAAGCTGTCGACGAAGACAAGCACTGCTTGAAGACCTCGGACGCCTCGGATGCTGTGACGACGACGACGACCTCAGCCGCACCAAGTGGAAGCCCTCCAACTCGCCTGCTCGACAAGGTGAAGAAGGTCGCGTACAACTTTGTACTCGAACTGGAGACGCGACCGACGTCGTCGCTCGACAGGAAGACAGTCGGGGAGCTCGCTCGTGAGACGCTGACGTTCATCCACGACTGCACCGAGAGGGTGGGCAGTGCGGCGGCGACTTCAGTTCCTCTGTCCTCTGATTCTGCATCTAGACGGGCGTCGACTCGCCTGCCAGTCGGACCGGTGCGACGTAGGCAAGAAGAACGCGACAGCTTCCCAGCCATCCCGTCCTCTCCATTGTCGCCGCAGCAGCGGCGCGAGTCAAGCGCACTAGGAGACAGCGACAGGTCACCTGCGCAATGCTCGTCGCCGCGTCTCCAGCTCGCACCTGTGCGCTCGACTCCGCTGTTGCCCTCTCAGTCTTCACCGAGTCGGATGGTGTTGTCACCGTCGAAGTCCACTTCTTCGTCGCAGGTACTAAGGTCGGGGTCTGCGAGCACACTCGGTGGTGTGGACCTGTTGACGACCAGACCGACCGCGAACAAGCCGCAGCCTTCGCCAGAGCGCGCTGCTTCCAGGTTAGTCGACATCGCGAGCTCGAATCAAGCGCAACAGCCTCAAGCAGTGTACACGTTCGCTCGACCAAAGGCAACGAAGATGAAGAACGACAGCAGTCTGGCGGGTTGCCTGATGCTCGACCCTCTCTTCCAGTCAAGCCCTTGTGTCTCCACACAGGAGCGCGACTCGTTGGAAGCCAAGCGCCGCAGGAAGCACAGGACTGAAGCGAGGAAGAGAAGGTCAGCGAGTGACGCCGACGACAACAGCTCGACCGCCAGACCTGCTGCTGTTGAAAGCATGAAGCAACCCGCAGAGACGTCGTACGAGTACGTGCACGAGATCGACAGGTTTGGGCACTGCGTCAACGTGCGAGCGCGGCGAGCGACTCCTGGGGACACATACGCGCCGTCACAAGGGCATATATCGATGAACAACACCCGATGAGATCCGAGGATCTCTTCTCTATTGCCTGAGGATCCGACACACCCACACAAGCAAGCTACGACGGTGACCAACGGCGCGCACATAGTCGCTACCGAACCGCCTCACGCCTTGTTCGAGCGATCCGTCGCGCCGTACTTGGGCTTCCCGGCCGAGTCGCGACGCAGCAGGCGTTGCGACGACGAGCCCCGAGCGCGCGGGTTCGGACTTTGGTGGTACAGCAGCTTGTCGCGCTTCTTCTTCATCAAGTGAGTGTTCTGCAGCGTCGGCGACGCGTACATCGGGGACTTCTCGTACGACTTGTGCGCGTCCACCTTGCGCACCTCCTTCTCCGAGTGGTACACGAGCAGTCCCATGACGAGCACGAAGAGCGCGAAGCCGTCGTAGATCGTGAAC
>JAASGU010000377.1:0-21944 GCA_023334365.1 Globisporangium acanthophoron
CATGCGGTACGCCTGCGTCGTCTGCAGCACGATCTCGACTGCTTCTTGGACGAGGAAGATGGTGCGGAAGTGCTGTCCGCCAAGTCCGAAGAGACCCGTGTGGCCAAAGAACCATTTGCGCCAGTAGAAGATGCTCCGGCTGAGGCGCCGGAACCACTTGGCCGAGCGCAACTTGGACTGAAAGCGAGACGCGAGCTTGGGACTCGACACCCGCGACGAGCTCTTGGACTGGAACACGAGCTTCCGGTTCAGCAGCGAGAACACGATCATCTCGAGCGCGAAGACGCCGTGCGGCACCGCAAACGCTCCGTGCGCGTACGCAATATACGTGTACTGGTGCTGCGTCAGCTTGAGCGCGTACCGCCGCAGGTTCGAGCCGACGCTCCGCTGCATGACGAAGAGGTAGAGGTAGCACGCCGCCGAGAAGTACGCGGCGCAGACGAGGTGGAGCACGAGAACCCCCAGCCAGAAGAGCGCGAACACGGGTCGCGAGCACCGCACGTGGAACTGCTCGGCGAGCGACTTGGCTCCGTCTTGTGACTGGCGCCGTCGCACCGATCCTCGCAGGTGGCTTAGGAAGGCGTGGCGCTGGGAGGAGCTCATCCGCCTCGCGCCACTGGAGCTCGATGAAGACGGCGTCACTTGCTTCTTCGACCTGCGCATCGCCACTTTGCCAGTGAGTTCGCAAATGAACACAACCGCTTTGCTACGAATAGCCTTCGATGCCGAGGCGTTCAAGGTCATCAAGGTCATGGCCGATATCAAGTTGCATTCGATCCATCGGAGACTGACGCACAACCTCGACACCGTCATCGCCGCCGAGTACAAAGCACAACATCACGCTTGCTGCCATTGACTCGACTCGCTTCTCTTTTCTGTCGTCTTCTTCTTCTCTCCACCGACGCACTCCGGAGCAGCAGCAGCAGCAGTGCGCAGCTGCCAGTTCTTGTCGCGCTGCTCGCGGTTGCGTGTTCGCATCTCGCGCACCTCCATCGCTGTGAGTTGGCGCAGCTCCTGCACTAAGTTGACTTGCTGCTGCTTCCGCGTGTGCTGCTGCATCTGGAGGAGGTAGCGGTTCGAGTGCGAGCGCAGCGACGCCCGCTTCGCCGCCTCCGCGTGCTTCTGGTTCTCCGTCAGCACTATGACTTGGCGCTGCAGCTGCGCGACCTCGTGCCTGTCGAACTCCTCCTTCTGCTTGAGTGATCTCGTGTCGGTGACGAGCTGCTGCAGCTGCACGCGCTGCTTGAGGAGCTTCCGCTCCAGCCTCCGCTCCCGGTGTCGAAGCGCGTCGTTCTCATCTGCGGCGAGCTGCGCTTGACTCTCCAGATCCGCAAACTGCTCGAGCTGGAAGGTGAGTTTAGCCACGGCCTTCGTACGCGCAGCGAGCTCGCGCTGGTGCTCCTCGCGCTCTCGTAGGAGTGTCTCGGTTTGTGAGACCATCCTGCGCAGGTGCGCTTCGAGCTGAAGGTTCTCTTCGACGATTCGCTGCTGATCTCCCAGTCGAGTGGTGAGATCGTCGTGGCTGTGCGCGTGCTGCTGCAGCTGAGATTGAAGGTCGTCGACCATGCGCTGCAGCTGATCGATGTCAGCATGCGCGTGATCGTTCGCTCGCTGCTGCTGCGCCAGCGTCACCTTCGCTCGGATCCGAAGCAACGCCAACGCGATCGCTGGAGACGCTCGCTCCAGTAGCTCTCGACGGTGGCCTTCCAGCGGCGTCGACGCTGTTCCCATCGGAGCCGTGCAGGTGACGAGAAGTTCGTTGTCCTTGCCGGCGTCCGGAGAGAACACGCGCAGCCGCAAGATGTTGGCCACCTCCAGGGCGGGTGCCAAGCTGCGCTCTGCTTGGTCTTCGCAGCTCACAACAACCGACGAGCGCTTCAACTCGCCAGCTGCTCCTCCGAACTGGAGTGTGACGCGCTCACAGCCCAGTAGCTTCTTCAGGTAGTCGACCACCAGCTTGCAGAGCACATGCTCGGTCTCCGCTTCACTGATGGCGCACTGGAACGCGAGGAACGCGCTCGTGTCAGCGACTACCCTCTCGAGACGACTCGTTGTCGAGCACTGCTGAGAGAGCAACTCACTGGCTTTGTGGAGTTCGGTCGAACGCGTCTGGAGCTCTGCTAGCCTGAGCAGCAGCGTCAGCTGGAGACTGACGGCTCTTGCGATCTGAGGCAGCCGAAGGCGCTCGTCGTCTGCGTCGAACACTTGGTGCAGACTCGTCCCTGAGATCGCCAGCCAGTACGTCTTCGGACACGACATGGTCTGTTCGCTGCGAGTGGGCAGAGCGATCGCCCAGAATTGCTCTCTGTCTCGCTGCAGTGCGGTGGGCTTGCTGCTAACGCCTTTGACGACGGTGAACGTGGGGATCGTGTCGCGACACTGCACCATGTTCCACAGCCACGTTCGAACTTCCGCGTCTGCGCTGCTGATCATTGCTTGACGCTCGCCTTCAGTTCCGTCGAAGTGTTCAAGCCAGAAAGCGCTCAAGTGTTGCTTCGCGGCCCGCGCGTGAAGCTGCCAGAGCCGCGTGACATCGCGCTGGACAATCGCTGCAAGAGTCTCGACATCGAGCGCCTCGTGAACCTTGAGCAGCACGCCGACGACACCAGCGAGCAGAGTTTCTCTCCTCTTGTTCCGCGCCACCGCGTCGTCATCACTCGCGTCGTCGGCGTCGTCGGCGTCGTCATCGGTCGCATCGACGTTGTCGCGTACTTGGTTCGTCAGCAGTGCCAACCTCCTCCCTGCAGTAAGGTCGAGCATGTACTCTGTGTCAGTCTTATTCGTCAGCCGCTCTGAGAACGGAAGCGAAGCTGCCGTCTCGAGTCCTGTTCCGCTATTCCCGCGATCGGCGTTCTCTTTCAGCGGCAGCTCAGGATCGACAGCATCTCGGATGGCAGCAACGTCGCTCTGCGTGCGCTTCCGTAGCATCTTCTGACGAACTCCTCGTCCAACGCAGCGAAGAACTGGTGCGAACCACGCGAGGAACTCCTTCAGCACGGTTTTCTCGTCGTCGTCAAGCGAGTGGTCCGAGTGGAACGTGAGCACTCCGACAGCACTGCTGCCTCCTTGGTCATTGCCACTCGCAGCTCCCATGATCGGACAGACTGTTTGCACGCATTTCTCAGCTTCAGGCTTGCCATCACCGCCGTCACGCGTCGGGTGCTCGCTCACTGACTCGTTCAGGAACGCCAGCCACACAGCGTGGTACGCTGAGCGTCGGACACACTGCTGGAACGGGATCACATATGGGCGCTTTGCCGCAGCTCCGCTCCTCAGCGTGAAGAAGCACCTCTCTTCGTGAAGTGCACCGAACACTTGCACGCTGCTTGTTCGGGCGTCGATCTCGCGTCGCGCAAACGCGGCGTCGAGACGACTGCAGAGGATCTCGAGCATCGATCGCCACGCCGCAGCGATATGGTTCGACGGGAGAGCTGCGCCACTTCCAGAGTACAGCAGAGGCAAGCGAAGTGCGAGCTGGTTCGCGAGACCCTCGCCCAAGTGTGTCTGTAGCTGGTGCCGATCCTGCCATCGCTCGCACGCGAGGCTCAACTGAGTGTTTCGCCTCTCGACGACGACTTCGTTCTCTCTCAAGACGGCGACGCACTGCTTCCACCGTTCGCGCTGCGCAAGTGACCGGCAGACCAGCACCGCCACGTCGATCAGAGCACGCACTCGGTCCAGAATGGACTCGGATTCCTCATAGGTGAAGACCGCGGCTTCCTGGTCCTGCGTTGGTGCTTCTTCCAGTACCATCACGACGACGGCGCCGGCGCCAGTCGACGAGCAGCGCTCCGTGGCACCATCCAGGCTCGCATCGTCGGTTTGCAGGTTGGTTGGTATCGGAAAGAACGCTACGCGTCTCAAGAGCGCATCACCAGGTTCTTCGGTCTCGACGCCCACTTGGATCGGCTCTGCTAGTGTCACGCAGCGCAGAAGCGCTTCTTTCGCCTCGTGTGAGCGGACGATCCGCTTCTCCTCCTCGCGTCGAATCGATGAGAAGAGAGGCGAAGCGCTGTCCACGCGGCCTTTGTCGTGAACGTCGACAATCTCAACTCCAGCGACGCCGTGCGCACTCACGATGCTGTCTCCCAAACAACGAACAACGTCTCGAGATGACGTCAGCTCGGAGACGTCACGAAGGAAGCTGCGCAGCGCCTGCCTCGCTGGCTGAACGACGCTGTTGTAGTAGCTCTGCAGTCTGCTCATGCTCGCTTCGGTGTTGTGCAGCAGCCGCTTCATCTCGAGCGAGTTCACCTCGGCCTGGCACTTGTCTGCCAGTAGCTGATCGCGCTCTTGAATGAGCGCGTGTTCGTGGGCCTTGTGCGCGTCGTGTGCTCGCAATCGGTGCGCTGCTGCAGCTGCTGCCTGGAGAAGAACTTGAACGACACTGTCATGCTCGCGCCAGACATCAAGAGATGTGTCGGCATCCAGCTCGACAACCACGCCGCCAACAACGGCGCGTCTCTCACCAAGCAGAGGAGAGAAGTGCCGCGACCTCCCGCTTTCGTGTCGCTGATCCAGCGCGCGGACCACGAAGCCGTTGGTATTGAACAGAGCACTCTCCGCAGCTTCTCTGGCGAATGCGAGCAGCTCTTGCGCAGGCTTGGGATCGTTGTCCATCCCGACGAGCTTCCAGTCTGGACCTGGGTTGGTGATGTCGAAGCGGACACAGAGGTGAACACTCACAGAAGCTCCGATCAAAGTGCTAAACGCCTCACTGAGCACACTGGGGAGGCTTGAGCTCGGCTTCGATCCGAACGCCGCCTGCAAAGCTCTTCCGACGCCTCGCACTGTCTCCTGGTTGGTTTTCTGAGCTTCTGCCGCTTCGCTCACCATGCACTGCACCTTCCCGAGCTCCGTCGTAAGAGCGCCTTCTCGCCCGTGCATGGTCACTGTGTGCAGCAGCTTCTGCGCAGCGTCCAGAAGCTGCTCGCTGACGAACTCAGCCATGTTTCGAGCGATCGCGTCGTCAAAGTCAGCGGACTTGTCAGCGATGCCAACAAGAACAACACGCGCTGATCCGACGCTCCAGGGCACTCGCCGAGAACTCGTGACTATCAGTCGATGGGTGGTCGTTGCATCCGTGTCGTCGTCGACGTCGAAGCGCCAGCCATCTCGTGTTGTTCCTCGGAACTGACAGCCGGAGAGCAAGTGCAGGAGCGAGAGTGCGGGATGGCGCGCTGCTGCTGCTCCGTTCGACTTGGGATCACCATTCTTCAGTTTGCGGAGACCAAGGACGCACACGCTTCCTGTGTCTGCGATGCGCTTGTTGAGCTCACGGATCGCTGCTAGGATGTCTGCAGCTGAACACACGTCGCACTGCGCTGAGCACGAAGACAGTAGCTGCGGTGTGTCGCCTTGCTCTCGATCGAAGAGTACAAGCGATCTGAGACGAATGAGGTGCCGCATCCGTGGAGCTGTGAAGTGGTCGTCTTGAAGCGCACTCTTCTCGACAGTGTCCAGTAGCTCCACGAGAGATTGCTCAAGTCCACTCGCTTCAAGCCGCCCGCGTAGAGTCTCGGACACAAGCGCGTTCGTCTTGGTCTGGATCGAGACAAGTCGTCTAGTGCAGGAAGCCGCTTGCTGCGCAATCGCAACGGTGTGCGCTGAGGACTCGACCTCGACTTGACGCACCTCTTCCTCGAAGCGATGCACAAGCTCGGCCTGGCGAAGAAGCGTGAGTGTGTTCGACAGCAAGTGCGCAAGCTGTGTCGTCACTCTGTCGTCGCCTTCTCGCATCACGCTTGATGTCGACTCATTTTCAGAGGTGACGTCAAGAACGGCCACGACTCGTGCTGAGCCTTGAAGAGGTGTGGCTTCATACAGCAGTCTCGCTACGGAACCTTCGGTTGGCAACGATGTCGTCTCTATCCACGGCTTGGACATCGTCTCTCCATCCGTGACAGTCCACAGCGCAGTGTTCTGGTCGTCGACCACCCACAGCGTGTACCTCGGTGCGTCGAACGACTGAACAGCACCGAACAAGTGACGCCATGGCGAGTCTCGACCCAGTCCGTCCCAGTCGCTAGCCCTGCATCCGCTAGACACGACCGCCGCGCACGCACTCGTGGCGTCGCTGAGTGGTCGGTGCCGGTTCTCTTGGAGCTTTAGGCGCTCGATCTCTTCGACGCATTCTCGGTTGCGATCCTCAGCGCTCTGACGCAGCGACTCGCTATGCGCTAGCTGGGCGCCAGCGGTTCTCAGCACCGACAAGCGGCGGAGAAGGCTCTGCAAGGAGCCACCAACCCACTCGAACATCGTCAGCACGAGGTCTGTCGACAGCGAGGTCTCCTGTGGACTCCACGCGATCTCAAGACACCCGAGAGCTGGCGCTCCGTCGCCCAACGATGTCAGCACTCGCGTGAAGATCGAGCTCGAGGGATGGATCGCCTTCAGCTGACATCTTTGTTCGGCTGCCGAGGCGCCTTCTTGATTGAGAACGAGCTCTACCGCTGTCAGGTGGATGCAACCGCGCATGATCGTGAACAGCGACTCGATCAGCCGCGTCCGGAGCTGATGGCTGCACGTCTCCACACTTGAAACGCTAACTGTTGCCTCCAACATCTCCGACCAGAGCGACTGCGCGAAGGTGTGCAGCTCACACCATATCCCCAGCGACCGCTTCTCGTCTCGAAGCGCACGCATCTCTCCATCAAGACTCTGTTTGCGAGCCCTCCAGCTGTCGAACTCGTGCTTTGTATCGAACAACTTGCGGAAGCACGCGGCGAGATTGACGAAGTACTGTTCGTCCGATTGGTGAAGCTCGTTCTCGCTCGCGACCACCAGCAATGCGAGCAGCTCGTCTTTCTCGCGACCGTCATGTGTGTGCACTGGGACGAACCCAAGCGAGGAGGTCTTGACGCCAGCGGCAAGCGCTCTCACCAGCTTCGACGGGACCGCATCGAACGGCGCAGTGTGGACGATAAAGCGGTGCTCAGAGAACCAAGTGTCCTCATCTGCGTGATCCTCCTGGCTGTTCGCTCGGAGTGAGACTCTTGCACATCCGGTCCCAACCAAAGTGAAGCATCCTTGACTCGGATCACGCACGAGCACGCACAGCTGAGAGTTCACGCTCCTGTTCTCATGCTGATCGCCAGATGAACCTCTGATGCTCTCCTCACTACTCATCGAGTGAAGGACGCGTTCACACAGCTGCTCGACGCTCGACGACGAAGTCACGTCGCCCATGGAAATGGAGGAGACTTGGAGCAGAGATCGTTCCCGGCGTAGCTCGTCCTGGAGCAACACTGTGACGTCGCTGGTGTGAGCGATGGTATCCGCTTGCCGTGCTAATCGTTCCTCGTAGTCTCTGCTGGCAGTGCCGTATCTCGCTTGTGCCATGACCACCGTCGCTTGAACGCTCAACAAGGACGCCGCCATCGCACCAAGCTGGTTGTCCTCGCGTGTAAACGGCGCCGCACTGGTCCTTGAGAACGCGATCGCTCCGAACACCACGTCTTCGCCATCGCACGATCTCTGCAAAGGAAACGCCAAGCACGTGCACGCGACCGCCTGGTTGAGCACGTTGAGCGCGTTCGAAGTGTGCGGCGGGCGCCGAATGTCGTCGAGGATCGTGAGTGCCGCCGCTTCCTCGCTGTCGCTTGAGTCGCCCGACGAGCACAACACATTGACGAAGTACTCGCGTGACGGCAGCAGCTCAAGCAGGAGCGCCACGCTGCGCTTCTTCCATGCGCCAAAGTCTGCGAGCTGCATCGACGCCCACTTCTCCACAAAGCCCACCCACCTCTCGAGATGCTCGCGATGCACAGTTTCCAGGTCTGCCACCATCCGCTTCGTGTCGTGCTCCTTCGCGGCGAATCGCTTGTGGAAGTCGACGAAGCGAGCTGTCACTTCAGCTAGAGAGTGTATCAAGTGACGGTCTTGGAGAAAGCGCTCGCGCTGCGACTCGGACTCGAAGGCGAACTCCAGCACTCCCGTCTCTTCTCCAGACGGACACACGAGGGGTACCGCGTGGCAGGACGCGACGGAGCCTTGGGGGGTCGATGGAACAACGGGACGTTCGCTGGAGTAGCTCGTCGATCCCATGCCAAAGCTCCCGCTGCGACTCTTGATCCCTTGCGATGGACATGCGCTGTCTGGCGCTGTCACTGGCTGTTCATCACTGAAAACGGATCGTGACGAAGCAATGAGCAGCGAGACTCTCGAGACTCTCGAGCTCAGCGCATCGTTCGTCAGCACGAGTGTGCTGGCGCTCGCCACCAATCCGTCGAGCGACGTGCATGACAGATACCGACGCGCGACATCGTCCACGAGCATGTCAGCGGAAACTCGAGCAACCAACGAGGCTTCACGCTCCTGCACAGCCTCCAAGCGCTGCTCCAGTTCGTTTGCGTGGTCGCTTTGTTCCATTCGGACGAGCAGACTCTCGATCATCTGGACCAGCAAGGGGGCGAGATGGAGCGTCGTCGTCTTCCAGAACGCAGCGTCCGAAGCAGCGCCGCTGGCAGATCTCACATGTGTCACTGCTATCGCGGCTGCCGCGTATGACAGCTGTGGTACGGCATCGTGACCGTCTTCAAGCTGTTCTTCGCCCGCGCCGTCCACCGGCAGCACGACAAACCTGTCGCCGTACTCGGTAGCGTAGGCCTCGATTGCGTAGTGGAGAAGACGGAACTGGTTGTCAGCGCTTGAAAACACGCCGGCGTCGTCGTCGTCTCGCTCGATGGTGGCGTCTGCTGCTGCGTTGCTTCCGTACGCTCTCTCGTACGCCTCCTTCGTCTCGCCGCGAAACAAGATGCGGATCTGCACGCTTGAGAAGCCGCGCTCGGTCTCTTCGAAGTCAGGACTGGGCTCGCAGAATGCTCGGATGCTCGCCCGCACTGCGTCCCACGTCTTGCTGTGATCTCTGCTGAGGTCAGTCGCAACAGCGCTCAGCTGCCGCCATAGCTCACAGACGCCCGACAACAAGTCTTCGCTATCACGAACTCGCTGTCGCAGCCTCCAGTTCTGCTTGCACAGGTGCGTCACAGGCTCTCGGATTGCTTGCAGGAGAGCGTCGTCACGCTCAGGAAGAGCTGCAGCGTCGCCAAAGACATCGATCTGGCCGCAGTCTTCGAGCAGAGGTACTGTCAGCACCGGGCGAGGATCCGTCTGCTTGGGATCCGCGCTGCCGTCGTGACACCGTTCGCGACGGTAATCGACGACCTGAACGACCAGCTTGTCGACGACAGATCGGCAGAGCTTCGTTCTACTCTCCAACGCCGTCGCGAGGAGCACGCCGAACGCCTCGAGGAACTCCGTGTTGCACTCGGATCTGCTCGGCAGAAGCGCTTCGACGACCCCAATCGGGTGTTCGAGCGCGTCCTTGAGCCCGATCACGAGCAGCTGGGCGTCGCTCCTCCTCGCCGCCAAGTCGATGTCCTCGCGGAACCCAGCGCGATGCAGCGAGTGGGTCGGCAGCAGCAGCAGCAGGTGGCCGCTGGAGCTGGGCAAGACGCGGTCTGCGTGCGTCTCGAGCCACGCGGCAGTGTCAAAACGCGAGTGTCCCGGGCGCTCGGTCTCTTGAGCTGGAGATGCGGACGAAGATCGAGGCGAGGCATCCAGCAGAGGATCCAGCGTCGAGCCCCGAGGCGGCGATCTGTCGCTCGTCGCGATCATCGCATGCACGACGTTGCCCGCGATCCCGCTCGAGTCGTCGCACGCAGTGACTTGAAACACGCGGTCGCTCTGCAGTACGAGGTACAAGGTGCCGTCGCCGCTCCTCTCGACCTGGAGGAGCTTGGCGTTCGAGCACGGGAGGTACTGGCACAAGAGCGCCTTCACAGCCGTGAAGAACCTGCTGCGCGATGCGCAGTGGCGGAAGAGCGTGATGCTCGCCGTGCACATCGTCTGCGCGAACGCCTCCCGCGCTTCGAGCTCCTCGAGACGCACTTGCTCGTCGTAGAGCTTGCGCAGCTGCTTCATGTGGGTCTTCAGGTGCTTCAGTCGGCTGAACGGCTCAGCGCGCGCGTCGAGTGCAGCAGTCGCAGTGACGAGTTGGCGCAGAGGCGTCGGCACCGGTGACAACGCTCCGCGTCGCGAATCTGCGACGGCTGGTGGCTCAGAGGAGCGCCGCGGAAGCGTCGGCGCCACTCGGATCTCGCCATCGAACGAGTCTTCGAGTGAACTGATATTGCCACCGTCATCACTGCTGCTGCCACCGCCGTCACTGCTGCTGCCACCACCGTCGCTGCTGCTATCGTCTCGGCTCCGGATCATCTTGTCGACGGCTGCTCTCGCAGTGATAGCGAAGCGTCGGAGGTGACGAAGCACCAGACCAGACCAGACCGCACGTGACCAAAAGAGGATGGTAGTCAGAGGACTCGATCGACGCGGGGCGCTGGGGACAGAGAGAGAGAGTATGTGCATTGACGGGTTCCGAGCGACGCGTTCGCTCTCGTGCTGCGCAGAGCAGTCGAGTCGAACGCGTCGTCAGCGAGATAGACGCCTGATGCTGACCTACACGAGCGCCAGGAGAGGGAGAAGAGACAGAAGGAAGGGGACTGCGGCTACTTCTTCGCGCCGACCACCGGTTTGACCTTGTTGAGGCTGCTCCGTCATCACCACACACGCAGTTAGTTCAGGTCAGCTCCCGCACACTGTCCACCCATCTCCCAACGCGCGACGCACTTGATGGTGATGCGGAGGTTCGTGCCCTTGGGCAGGTCGAACTTGGTCGGGTGCGTGGCGAAGTGGCGCTGGATGTTGGACACGTCGAGCGCCGGCGCCTTCTGCTGCTGCTGCTGCTGCAGTTGCTGCCGCATCTTGGCCGTCGCCGCGGTCGCCGCCTTGCGCGCCACGCGCAGCGGCGTCTTCGTCTTGCGCAGCAGCACGGGCACCTCGCGCTTCTGCGGCTGCTGCGGCAGCCCCGCGCGGCGCTTGTTGAGTTGCTGCTGGCGCTTCGTGGACGCGGCCTTCGTGGCGGCGCGCGCTCGCTGGCGGTAGTAGGCATCCGGTCCCTCGTTAGCTCATTTCGACGGGGGGCTGGGTAGCAATCATAGAGAGGGACGCACGGCAGCGGGCGGTGGCGCCACGCGCAGCGTCTTCTTGACGCTCGCAGGCGGCACCTTCTTCTTGTGCTGCTTGCTCTTCTTGATGAGCGAGTCTGTGGATAAGGAGGTGGTTAGCAGAGATAGAGGGGGAGGAGCACGTATCCACGAGAGCACGCGCGCGCACCCAGCGGCATGGAGAGCTGGTCCTCGGCGGAGATGCCGAGTGCGAAGGCCCCGCTGGTGGTGCTGGTGGTGGTCGCCATGATTTCTTCGGATTTGGAATTACAAACAGGAAATGGCTCGGAAAGTGGGAATGAAGTGGACCACGCAGTCTCTCTCTCTCTCTCTCTCTGGGGGTCAAATTTGATGCGCGTCACGCTCGCAACTGGAAAATGGCGCCGAAGTCGCGCCGCAAGCCCCGCGCTGCCGCCGCTGCGGTCGCTGGCAGCAGCAGCCGCCGGCAGCGCCACGCGGTGGTGATGGTGCTGGGGGACGTGGGGCGCTCGCCGCGCATGCAGTACCACGCGCTGTCGCTGGCGCAGCTGGCGCCGCCGCACGCGCTGCGCGTGAGCGTCGTGGGCCACGCGGGCGAGCGCTGCGTGCCGGCGCTCGAGGCGCAGCCGAACGTGCAGCTGCTGACGTTCGCGCCGCTGCTGCAGCGCGTGCCGCGCCGCTTCTTCCTGCTGCTCGCGCCGCTTAAGGTGCTCGTGCAGGTGCGAGCGACAGCGTGACACAGACTCGGCACTCGGAGGAGAATGAGAGAGAGAGAGACTGACGTGTGGTGCAGCTCCTGCAGCTCTTCTGGGTGCTGCTCGTCACCGCGGGCTCTGTGGACCTCGTGCTGCTGCAGAACCCGCCGACGTGCGTGCCAGTGCGACTGCGACTGCGACTGCTGCTCGGTGGCTGCTGACGAACGCCGTGTGCGCGTAGGATCCCGACGTTCGTGGTCGTGTGGATCTGCTGCCGCCTCAAGGGCGCCGCGTTCGTCATCGACTGGCACAATTTGGGCTACAGCATCCTCGCACTCTCGCTCGGCCCGCGCCACCCGCTCGTCAAGGTCGGGTCGAGTGCTTCTTCGAATGATGCTGACGAGGACGACGATGACTGAGGTCGCTCGCTCTCACTGCAGGTCGCGACGTGGATCGAGCGTGTCTTCGGACGCAAGGCCGACGCGAACCTCTGCGTGACGCAGGTGATGCAGCGCTGGCTGCGCGACGAGTGGCAGATCGAGGCGCGCGTGCTGCACGACAAGCCGCCGCTCTTCTTCAAGCCGACGCCGCTCGAGACGCAGCACGAGCTCCTCGAGCGCGTCGGGGACCAGCTGAGCCACTGCAATGACGTGCGTGCGTTGGTGGGTGTGCTGATGGGAGGAGAGGAAGGTTCGGCTGACAACGTCGTGCTGGTTGCAGCTCGTGCCGTGGGGGTCGGACGCGGACGAGACGCTGCTGACGCGTAAGGTGCGCGGAGCGTCCAAGAGGGCGGAGGTCGTGCGGCGCGAGAACCGGCCGGCCGTGCTTATCAGCTCCACGAGTTGGACCGCGGACGAGGACTTTGGCATCCTGCTGCGCGCGCTGGAACGCGTGGACGAGCGCACGGCGCATCTCCCGGCGAGCGAGTTCCCGAACCTGCTGGTCGTCGTCACGGGCAAGGGGCCGCAGAAAGCCATGTACCTCGAGCGCATCCGGCAGCTGGCGTTCAAGCGCATCCGCATCGCCACCATGTACGTCAGGCGTGACGATGTATGGGTTCATGCGCATTGCTTCGGGCGAGCGCTTGCTAATGACTCACTCTCTCTCTCTCCCTTGATCATGCATGCCCTTGGCAGGTGGCTGGAAGCGAGCGACTACCCGCTCGTGCTGGGCAGCGCGGACCTGGGCGTGTGTTTGCACACGTCGTCGTCGGGTTTGGACCTGCCCATGAAGGTGCTCGACATGTTCGGCTGCGGCGTCCCGGTGTGCGCCGTGGGCTTCAAGTGTCTGGACGAGCTCGTCAAGCACGACAAGTACGTGACACGCTTCTTCGATTCTTGCACGCTGTGGCGCTGGGGATGGCAGCTGACGGACTGTCGTCACGCGGGCAGGAACGGACTAATCTTCGACTCGTCGGAGCAACTGTCCGCGCAGCTTATCGAGCTGCTGGGCGGATACCCGACTGGCGCGGCGAAGCTCAACCGGCTGCGCGCGGCACTCACGAACGTGGAGGTGTGTGTTCGAGAGCTGTTGAGGGGAGGGGTGTTGGTTGATCTCTCACTCCGCTTCGTCGTTGTTGTTGTTGTCTACTTGATGCAGCACTGGCCGGAGAACTGGAACCGCAACGCCGCGCCGCTCTTCAAGAAGCTGCTGCGCCTGGTGTGAGTGGGCGCTGGAGAGCGATCGAACGTGTCAAGTGGCGACGCTGTGTATGCAGCTCTCAGAGCATGAAGACGTCGCGAGAGTGGCGCAGACTAAGGAGAACCAGCGTTTCGACTTCACTTCACTCCGAGCAACATCCTTCCCAACGTACCAACGTATCCCGAACACACGTACACACACACACGCGACGCCTCTCACCAGCCACTCACACGCTGCTGCTGCTGCTGCTGCGGAAGAGCAGCTTGTTCATGGATGGCAGGGACTCGGTGTCCACCGGCGAAGTGCCGTCGAGGTGTGTCGCCGAGAGCCACTGGCGTGGGGACACGCCGTCGCCGCCCCACGAGTCGGACACGAACGCCGACGCAGACGCCACGACAAAGCTGCTGGTGTTGTTGTTGTTGCTGCTGCTGGTGCCGGTGCCGCTCTGAGGGTCCTCGGCGAACAATTGGCTTCGTTGGGGGTGGCTGAAGTGCTGCGACTGGTTGTGCTGGTATGGTAGGCTTAGGTGCGGTTGCTGGTGCTGGATGTGACTGGGGCCGTAGCTGTACGACTGCTGCTGCTGCTGCTGCTCTCCATCACCTGCTGCCCCCAGGTAGTGCAGTCTCGAGGCGTCGAAGCTGTCTCTCCTCGATGGCTGCAAGCTGCTCGGATACACGACACCGCTGAACGGCTCGCTCGGGTGCATCTGGTGCTGCTGGGACGGCGCGTCGCCGTACACGGGGTCTCCTGCTCCCCCTCCTACTCCTGATATCCCTGTTGCTGCTGCCATCGCCGGTGGCAGTGTGATCGCTGGGATTGCGGCCATGGACATCGCGCCATCAGTGTGCACGCGGGGCTTGCGCAGCAGCAACGGCGACAGCGCCTCGCCCTCGAACTTTGGCCGGAAGAGCTCGTCGTCTGGCGGCGGGTGGTAGTAGCTCCCGGCGCCGCCGTCACGCGCCTCGCCGGCTTCGTTCTCGTCACCAGTCGGAGCCGAGGTCGAGTGCACGTACGAGTCGTCGTCGGCGCTGTTGTTGTTGCTGCTGCTCGCGATCTCGTGGCTGGCGGCGTCCAAGTACGCGCTGCTCTCGCCACCGACGGTGTTGCTGTAGCTGCCGTACTCGGAGTCCTGCTTGAGGGTAACGCCGGTGGGTACGGGTGCCAGCGGACCTGTGCCTGGAGCGCTGCTGCCCACGCGCTTGTTCGGCGAGAGGCTGCTGAGCGCGAAGTTGAAGCCACTCGTGGACGTGGGGGTGACGCTCGTGCCTCCGCCGCCGTCCGACCCGGTAGCTGCTGCTGCTCCATCATCCGAGACGGCTGTCGCCTGCTGCGTGAGCAGCCGGGAGCGCTCCTTTTGGATCTGCGCGGCGAAGTAGGGCAGCGACTGGCCCGTACGCGCGAGCTTGGTGAAGAACTTCTGCGCGTGCGTGCGCACCTGCGTGCTCGTGCGCGAGCCGATGATGCGGGCGATCTCGCCCCACGCCGGGCCTTGGAACATCTCGAGCCCCTTGAGGAAGAGCTTGTGCTCCTCGGCGTTCCAGCGGCCGATCGCCGGCTCCTGGGACTTGCGCCTCGGCGGCGGCGGCAGCAGCAGCGCCTGTTGCTGGAACTGAAGCTGTTGCTCGTCGTGCTGGTGGTACGAGTGCGACTGCTGCTGCTGCTGGTACTGATACTGGTGGTGGTCGGGATACACGTCCTCCTGCGGCGGGCTCTCATAGTAAGCCTGGTGCTCCTGCTGCGGCTGATACATCGGCGCGCGGTGGCTCTCGAAGTGCTCGAGGCGCGCGTCGGGCGGCCACGTCGCGTACGTCGCCACTTCACCGAACTGCACGCGGCCGTAGGCGTCCGCCGGCGACAGCAGCGCAGGATGCGGCGGCTGTTGTGGCTCCTCGCTGTACGCGTCCGGCGGCGCGGCGCCGATGAGCACGGCATCCGAGAGCGGGAACCAGCCGGGCTGCGACTGGCGCTCGGGCGGCGGCGGCGACCATGCCGCGCGCGCCGCGTCGGGGAACATAGCGATGGTTCTGTGGCGCTGAGATAGCTCAGGCGCTTCCTCTTGCTGTTGTGTGGAGCAAGTGTGTGGAGCAAGCAAGTGAGTGCGAAGAGCCGCTCCTGCTTGCTTGCTCGCGGATCAGATATCGCGTTCTTCCGCGTCCGCTCGCTCATCCTCTCGGCTCTCAGGACGCTTGACGAGCTGTGTGTTTGCGCCACTGCGCTGCACGACGGCGACTGCTTCAGGCTTCACACGCACACACACATACCTCCTGCTGGCTGGCTGGCTGGCTGCTGGACGGCACGTAGTGTGCTCGCTCATGAGATCATGATCCAAAGTCGCCCCATGATGAACAAAACAAGAAGAGATCCGTTCGCTCGCTCGGCGTCGTCGTCCGCCACGAGAGTTGGACTTTCGCGTGTCAACAAACCTGCTGCGGCAGTTTGCACGCGCGCCCTTGCTGCTTCTCTCGTGACGATTAGCGGGAGAAGCGCGAGAGAAGATCACATGCATACACGAGCAGATCGCCATGAGGTGTTCTCCATGCGTCGAGGTGCAGCCAATGCGCAAGAAAGCGTCGAAGCCAGAGAGAAAGAGTAACTCGATACTGCACAATGAATGCGACTGCGCAAATGCGGCGAAGCCCCTCGCACTCAGGTCAGCTTCTGGCGTCCTCGAGAAGGAGCTCATCGTACGTGAGAGCTCGGCCGAACGAACGTGTCACCACCCTCCACGACGATCACTGCACTCCCCAATGGGTCCTTCGGTTGCATGATGAACAACACTCCACGTCAAACGAACCCTGAAGCAAGCCGAGAAGATGATCGGGCCATTCAGCAGTCGATCGATCTTCGCTCGCAGCCAAGCGGTCGAGGCTCGATCTTCGTCTCTCGCGACCATTTGGACAGGATCGGTTCGGCTCCGACACTCGGTCGTCGACATGCTCGCTCGTCGAGTCGAGGCGGTCGTCGCGCCGCCACGAACGAGCCTTCTGATAACGTGTGGGACGTTCTCAGATCGCGACTTGAGGCATCGTGATGGCTTGATATCTCGAACGAGAGCAAGAGACCTCGCGCGAACGAAAGCGTGACACGTGTGCGCGCGCGCTCGGACTCGCAATGAACAGAGCGCATGCGGAATAGATGAGCTTGAGCGAGCTTGTTAGTGCTTGCAGCTTGTGCGGAAAGCATACCTTTCTCAACGAAGCGAGCGCGATTGCCTTAAGCCTGGCTGGATCCGTGCGATCCACGTCAGATCTGCCGGATCAATCAAGACCTGAGGTATCCTGATTTTTTTAAAACCACTAGATGAAAGAATTGCTAGTCTACAATTTTATTTAACCTGCATTCCCATTTAATCTCGTGCTACCTGAAAATAGAACCCATCTTCAAGCAAGTTAAATAGCTGGGTTGAACTGCATAAGAATAAGCACGACTGTCTCCTTTGGATATATCACTATCCACAAGTGCGACACAGCGTGCCGCATCTCGCCGAAAGTATGCTTGTCTGCACTACAGCCTCTTCAAGCCCCGCCCAAACAGCAAAGCAAGAGCATGGGCGCCTTCGACTGGCCGCGCGCGCTGGCGACGCTGCTGCTGCTGGCGCTGGCGCTCGCGTGCTGGCGGCTGCTGCAGTCGGCGCCAGCGCAGCCGCTTGCGCCGCCCGCCGCCGCTGCGCCAAAAGCCAGGAAGAAGCCGAAGAAGCGCGCGAAGAAGGTCGCCCAGTCGACCTCGGACGCGCCATTGCCCGTTGCGCCGCCAGCGCCACCACCAACACGAGCAGCAGCAGCGGCTGCTGCTGCTGCTGCCATAAGTGAAGGCGACGGCAGCGACGACGACAGCGACGCGGACGACGGGCTCTCGGCCGCGCAGGTGCTGGCGCGCCGCAAGTTCCACACGATGCGTGCGCTCGGCGCTTCCCGCGCCGCCACGTCGGCCGCGCCATCGTCGGCGAAGGCGCCGCCCAAGTTCGACGTCGGGCAGCGCGTGCTTGCGCGCTTCCAGGGCGGCAGCGAGTGGTTCCCCGCCACCGTGACGGAGGTGGCGCGCGTATTCCTTCCCGGACTACTTCACGACTGCTACTATAGCCGGCACTCACATACTCCTCTTGCTGCTGCTGCTCGCAGGTGCGTCGCGGGAACGAGTACCATCTCCGCTACGACGACGGCGAGGTGGAATTCCGCGTGTCGCACAAGCTCATGAAGCCGTTCGAGGTCGCGGCGCCGCCCGCGGAGCTCGGGACGGGCGACGGCGACGACCTCCCGGCTGCGGATCGCGTGTCGTCGTCTTCGGACGGCGGCGGCGACGGCGACGAGAGCGCCGCGGGCGACGGCGACGACGAGGAAGAGGAGAACGAGGACGACGGCTGGGAGATCGTCGGCGCGGCGAGCAGCAAGGCCAAGGCGGCTAAGCTCTCCGCCGGCACGACCAGCTCGCCGGCTGCTGGTGTCGGCGCCGACGGACTCACGAAGCGCCAGCGCGAGAGCCGCCGCAAGAAGGAGCGGCAGCGCGAGATCAAGGAGCTCGCGCGCGCGCAGGCGCAGGAGAACGGGCTGCACGCGCGCTGGGGCGGCACGTACAGCAAGCTCAAGTACGTACCGCCGCCCCCGCCGCACCAGACGTGAGCCAGTGGATCCGACCGGAAACTTGCGCTATCAGCGCCAGCACCACTACGCCCAGATCACCACCATACCCACTACACATCGCCGACATGACAAGAAGAGCAAGAAGCCTTATACAATAAACACCTGCGGGATCGGCGCTGGCGCCGCGCGCTTGCCGCTCAGCATGGTATGACTCGTGACTCCTTCATTAGTTTGGTGGACCGCATCAGTTTGGTGGTCCACATCGAGGTGGTTCGCGATGTGGTGCTGGACGATCTCGTGCGACTCTCGCGGGAGGTGCGTGTAGAGCCACTCGAATACACGCAGGTCACCTCCGCTGGAGTTCACAGTGTGTGCCATCAAGTTCGGCTCCCACTGCCACTTGGGATCGCGCTTCTTCAGATCCACGAGACACTCGAGCATGTCCACGCGCTTGAGCTAGACTGCAGACCGCATGGTGTTCGTGAAGTTGACCAGCGGGTCGTTCTGGTACTGCGGCTTCGCCTTGAGGTCGAAGAACAGGCTCATCGTTCGAGTGTCCCCGACCACGACCACGAGGTGAGGCAGCGCGCCGTCGAGAGTTCTCTTGGAGCCAAAAGCGCGTAGTGGAGTCCCGTGGAGTCCACTCCGACCAGCAGATCCGCCACTGCTTGCGGGTATCCACTCTGGAAGTCGGCGATGTATCGCACGAGCGCGACGGCTAACATCAACGACATAGTGGGTGCGCTCTCGGGCTCCAAGTGCCAGCTCACGATGCTCATCTCACTCTTCTCAAGCTCCGGTGACGCGGACGCCGTCGCCTTCATGGAGTTCCTCAGCGGGCTGCTCGCCGGATTCTCGACCTCCTCCAGTGCCAGCAGCTCGTCAGCATCAGAAATGCCGAGCGTCACGAGCTTCCTGGCGTCGCGAGCTTCCTGGTGTCCTGGATACCAACTCAACCATCCTGCGCAAAGGACCCAAGTGCTGCGGCGCGCTCGCGCAGTACGCCGACGTCCTTACGCTCATCGCGCCAGCAGGCAAGAACGCTGAACAGACGCTCTTCGACCTCAACGGGGTTCCCAAGATCATGTGCACCGTCTTGAGCACGGACACGCTCTGCGGCCAGTAGCTGCTGAGCTACCTGGTGAGCACGTCGAGCGCGTCGGCGGCCAAGTCGGTGCTCACTGCGGTCGTCTTCGACGCGGACACTTGCGCGACGCTGGACGCCACGAGCATCCCGAGCCTCGTCGCGAGCGGCGCGTCGATTTCGTACTTCACGGCGTCGTGCTGCTCCGCGGGGCTCGCCACGCTGCTCGAGGCGGTCGACATGTCGCTCGCGCGCTTGACGGGCAACATGGTCCCGAAAATGCTCAACCTGATCACCGCGAAGCAGGCCGCCCCAAGGCGACGCGGTTCTCGACGTTCTACAGCGCGATCAAGGCGTGCACGTTCAAGCAGACGTGCAAGAGCCGGGCGCTCGTGCTGCCGAGCAGCTTTGGTTCCACGCCGACCGAGTCGAGCGCGGGCTTGAAGTCATCGCAAATGGCTGGCGTCACGTCAGCGGGACCTGCGCCGCTTGCTCGTTGCCAGCGCTCCTGCTCTGTCGCTTGGTCTTCTTCAGCTCGTTTGTGCTCCAACTTGGCCGAACGCTCTGCTCGCTTGTGCTCCAGTTCGGCCAAACGTTCTGCTTGCACGCGCTCCTCTTCGGCCAAATACTCTTCTCACATGAGACCCTCTTTGAACACACGCTCTGCTCCCAAGCGAACTGTCTCGTCTAACTCACGGATCCGTTTTGTTTGCTTGCACTTGTTCGCCTCCTTGTGCTCAGCTAACACATGGATCTGCTCGGACGCTTGTGCTGGTTCTTCTGCTCGCGCTCCGTTCGATTGCACTTGGCCTCCGCTCGCTTGTACTCTTTCTCCGCTCTCTTCAGCTCCACCTCTACAAACGGACTTAGGACTGGACGTCGATCAACATAGCCTCGATCTCCTTATGCATCGATACTGCTCCGTCTGAAGTCACACATAAGTTCTCATCGCTGTTCTCAAACGCCGCGCGGGAATAATTGCACGACGATTTCGCCAACAGCATACCGTCGAACACCGTGACATTAGTTGCAAAGGGAGAGTGTCAGGCGTGTGGTGAAACAAGAGCACGTAAACTCAGCCACGTACTTTGTGGTGCACCAACCCAGGGGTGGTACGAATGTAAACTCGCACCCCGCACTCGACAAGCTACTGAAGCACCTTGCTCGTCAACTCATCTTTGTCGGTTAGGAATAGCACACCCTTTCCGCGCTGAGCTGTGCGCGCGTAGGCCTTCGCAATGGGCTCGCAGGTCACGACGAACACTGCGACCCATAAGCTCGACTCGACTCGATCGAAGAAGTCGATAATGGCTTGGAGCTTTGACCCTGGCACCCCGTTCGCGATGCGCTCCCGGAAGGCATTAATCTCCAGGACGTTGTGACTTGTGCAGTCGTGGTACTGTTTGTGTGGACATCTACACATAATACACACAAGTTGTTTAAAGGCATTGAGAGAGCACACATATACACACACATACAAACCTACAGTGAGTCAAGGCTCTCATTGCGGGCGAACAGAAGCTTGACCTTCCTTATGTGCTTGATGAGCGGATCGTAGGGTATCCAGAACTCGCGCGCAGTCTGCAGCGGTTGGGCCTCCCAGGGTCAAGACGAGCAGCGCTGCGTGAGTGAGCACTTCGATGGGAGCCGTGGGTATATTGAGAGCGGCGAGAGTTGCTGCAGCGTCCGCCATGGGTGTGTTGCGCGTGTGTCGAGCGAGGATTGTCGAGTGCGACTGATAACAAGAGAATTTAGTCTGCATCACACAAAGCAGTTTGTAAACATTAGTGCAATCTTTCTGATAACATGATAATTTTTTCGCTGAGCGCAAATTAGATTTTTAGCGAATTCGATCGCTCGATTCCCTTTTCACTGTCCTTGATTGGAGCGTTTTAAACTTGAATTTGTAAGAATGTTGCGGAGGTGAAAAGGAAGAATCAGAATCAGCTTTCTGTAGCATCGATACAAACTCAAGTGTAAAAACGATCCACCAATTACAGGCGTTGAAAAGGCCGTTCTTATTCGGAGGGAGGCATTTTACATCGTTTCGCAAGAGTATAATGGAGCGACTGCACATGGCTACAGTCGCTGGAGCGACTGCGCATGGGTGTAACCAACCGAGGTATCCGTATAGTGAAAAAATAGAGGTAGATCGACTACCGAACGTGAAGTGCTTCTTGAAGTGCATCGGCGGCGGCAGCGCCTGGAGCGGCGGCGCCCAGACCGGTGCTCGTGCTCATGGAGAGCCCTCGGAAAGGAGCGGAAAATGCGGGCGAGCAGCAGCAACAGTCGCTCGGACAGCTGCTCGTGGACATGACCGCCCAGGTGCAGGACGAGCGCGCGCGCCGCAGCGAGGTGGAGAAGCGCAACCACTCGCTCATGCTCGAGATCGAGCAGCTCCAGAAAGACATGCTCGACCTCAAGACGTCGTGCGTGAGCGAGCGGCGCCGACGCGGCTCCGAGGAGCAGATCCAAGCGCACCAGGAGGCAGCGCCGAGCGAGGTGCGCGACGAGAGCGCCGACTTTTGGTGGAAGGAGCTCCAGGAAGCCAAGAGAGTGAAGGAGAAGGCGGTCGTGGAGGCGCACCAGCGCGCCATGCAGGTCATGGAGCTCAATGCATGCATCTCCATGCAGCACGATGAGCTCAAGGCCCTGCACGCGACCGAGAACGAGGCGCGCGAGGCCGCGGTGCACGCCGAGGAGCAGTGCAAGGAGCTACTGCAGCAAGCCACGATCCTGCAGCAGGAGAACCGGATCCTCAAAGACGACGTGCAACACCTCAACACGGAGATCGGCAAGCGCGGCGTGCACTTCAAGGCGCTCATGGACAAGTGGACCGAGGCGCAGGCGCAGAGCGAGCACTTTGAGCGCGAGAACCACGCGATGCTCGAGCGCATGAAGGAGCTGCGGCAGCGCAGCGAGCAGCTCGCAGTGGAGATCGAGAAAGCCCGCGACGAGCGCG
>JAASGU010000378.1:0-21878 GCA_023334365.1 Globisporangium acanthophoron
GATGGCCACAAGTTCGAGTGCTCGCACCAAGTTGAGAGTGGCAAGATGCACCACGTGTTCGTGCTGGACTGCTCGGGCTCGATGTTCGGTCGGCCGTGGGAGCAGCTCATGGCTGCGTACCGCGAGTACATGCACAACCGCGTGAACGAAGGCGCGTCGCTAGACCTCGTGTCGGTGGTGACGTTCGACAACTACAGCAAAATCGAGTACGAGGCGAAGAACATCACGACGATGCTAACGGCGCCGGTGGAGTTCCGCGGTGGTGGTACGAGTTACTCGGCAGGTCTGCGGTCGGCGAACGAGGTGCTGTCGCGCAACAGCTTCGGGACGTACAAACCCGTGGTGGTCTTCTTCTCGGACGGGCAGCCGTGTGATCCGCAGCAGGGGGAGCAGCTCGCGACGCATGTCCACGACGGCTACGCGAAGTACGACCTGAAGGCGTTCGTCGTTGGCTACGGCACAGTGAACCTGAGCGTGCTCCAGCGCGTGGCGAAGAAACTCGGCGGCGCGTACCACAGCGTGCTGGTCGGCAACGAGCTCAAGACGACGTTCCACACGATCTCGGCATCGCTGGGCACGCGCGCGGGACTGGCGCTGACAAAGCCACTGCACGAGATCTCGTGCGTGATCTGCCAGCGCGACATGGCGGCGGAGGATGTGGTGAAGCTTCAGCCATGTGGCCACGAGCTGCACAAGTCGTGCAAGAAGCAGCTCGTGGAGTCGGCGAAGCGCAACGGCGGGAGCGGCGGTCTCGTGATGTGTCCGATCTGCCGCAAGAGCGTCGTCAGATGAGTATGGAAGTCGAGAAGGAGTTGGTGGTGAGCGTGGTGAGTTTGGTGAGCAAAGGAGTTCGGTTGTCGAGCAGCAGCGAGTGAGGGAAATGGAACACTGCGCGCTCTTCGTATCGTCCGAGTTCAGTTCTCTTCCGCTCTCTCTCTTTCACCTTCCGTCGCAACCCTTCAGGAATCAGTCTCCGCTCGCTCTTCATCGTCGTCATCCACCAGCACCACTACCAAGTCCTGTTTCTGAGCAACTTATATCAACCACGCATAGCACTTGCCGTTCTCATCATACAAGCTCCAAGTCTAATTGCCTCCCGGTCCGCTTTCTCCACCCATACAAATCGCTATCTCACAGCAAGCAGCACGCAAGCAGCAAGCACGAAGTGCCCGTTAGTTGGTTGTCCTGTGTCACCGCCTGGTATCGCCACTTCCTATTAGCTCTCTTCCTCTGTAGCGATGGGCATCCGCGGGCTCACGACCTACTGCGCGCGCAACGAGGCGCTCGTGTCGACGGCCGTCGACGCGCTGACGGACGTGACGCTGGCCGTGGACTTCGTCGGCTTCCTCTTCGACACCTGCGAGCGGCTCGCGCGCCAGCTGCACGCGCAGCAGCAGGCGCTCGATGGCGCTGTGCACCGCCCAACGACGGGGCTCTCGGCGACCGCGTGGCTGCTGCTCGGCGGCTGCCCCGACCGCCTCGAGCAACAGCTCGAGAGCTGGCTGCAGGCACTCTCTCGCGCGCGCGTCAAGCTCGTGTTCATCACGGACCCGCCGCAGTGCTTCGGCGGTGAGGACCACCGCAAGAGCTACTGCCAGCAGGACCGCGTGCGGCGCAAGCTCGAGAAGCTCCGCGAGATCAAACGCTCGCTCTTCAGCGCAGAGGACGACGACAGGACCGAAGACGCAGAAGCAGCAGCAGCAGCAGCAGTAGACGGACGACAGCAGCAGCAGAACCAGAACCAAAACCAGAACGCGCGTGTGCGGCTCTCGCGATCTGAGCAGTCCGCGCGCCTGCTTCAAGACCTCAACAGCTGCTTCCCGTTCGCGCGCGAGAAACTGCGCAGCGTGCTCAGGACGCACGGCATCGAGGTGCGCACCGCCGCGCGCGAGGCCGACGAGGAGCTCGCCGACCTCGTGCGCGCGCAGCGGGCGTTCGCCGTGCTCGGCCGCGACTCGGACTTCCTCTGCATGCGCGGCACGCGCTACATCCCGTTCAACAAGCTGGTCGTCGACAGCGCCAGGGGAGTCGTCAGCGCGCGCGTGTTCACGCCCGAGCTCGTGGCGCGCGCGCTCGGGCTGCCGGTCGAGCAGCTCGTAGACCTCGCGCTCGTGTGCTCGAACGATCTCACGCCGCTGCTGGACGTCGAGTTCGGTATGGCCACGAAGCTCAACTTCCCGGTGCAGCGCGTGAAGAAGGGCACGCGGGCCATGTTCCCGAACGAGGCGGCGACGTGGATCGCGAGCCAGATCCCGATCCTTGCCAACCCGGTGCTGCGGCAGATCGAGAACAAGACGCCCGGGCTCCTGCGCGCGCTCTACGAGGTCTACCGCTTCTACGGCTACTCGGACGCCTTCCTGCGCCGGTATCCGCTCGAGATCGAGCCCAAGCTGTCGCCGCACAAGGTCACGGGATACACGACGCTGCTGGACGTGTACGAGTTCCCGACCTCGACGATCGATGTGATGGAGACGCACGCGCGCACGTTCAGCAATCGGTTCGACCCGCTGCAGCTGGTCGGCTGCTCGATTCACACGCTGCTGGCGGACGCTCGTCAGCTGATCTACATGGCGATCAACGTACCGCAAGTGCGGGAGTTCGGCTCGGAAGACGAGCTCGGTCGAGACGTGGTGCTCCAGCCCCACGCGTGTCTGAACGAGCTGCGCGCGCAGGGGCTTGGGAGTAGCTCACTGTCTCTGGTCGACAGCACGCTTCGCGACTTGGTCGTCAGCATGCTGTATCCTGAGTCTCCTGACGCTCAGAGTGACGCCGCGCGGCTGATTGACACGCTGGGAGTGTCGACACAGGAGGCACTGGAGGTCAAGACCGTCGTGTACGCGTTGCTGTCGTTCAAGAAGAACGACGCCGTCTACCTGCATGACTGCTCGCTGCTGAACGACCGCCAGTTCGAGATCTTGCTGCTCACATCGCTGATCTGCCTCAACTCAAGTCCGTCCATGTCGTTCCGCGGCGGACCGATGTTCGCGGTTCCTGGGATCACAGTGAACGAAGATTCGATTGAGTGGGGGGTGTACGCGGCGGTGTCGGTGTACATCGAGACGCTGAAGAAGTTCTACGAGCTGCGCGCAGTCATGGGCGGGATGCCTCCGAGCTGGAGCTGGCGCTGCGCGACGCTCTTCTCGTCAGAGGTGTTTCTTCGGGTGTGCCACGCTCTCAGCGACAGCCACGGCGTGCAGGCGGCATGGAGCGGCACTGCAAGTACAAGTTCGCCTCCAGCACTGTCGGAGCAGCAAGTGAAGACAGTCATCTATCCATTCAGTGCGGCCATGAGTGTAGGCGTCGACCGGTTCTGGAGAAAGTACCTGGAGACGCGTGACACGACGAACGCCTTGAAGACGAAGCTTCCAGCGCCGAAGATCGCCGCGACCCAAGCTGTTCCTGCGGACGCGGTGAACGGCGATCTTGCGAACCAGCTCGATCAGCTGAGTATCAACGGGACCACGACAGGGGCTGCTGCTGCTCGTCCGTTTGGTGGTATGATGCCGACCTCAGTGGTCAAGAAGGCCAAGAAGAAGAGCAAGTTGAAGAAGACACCAGCGGCGGTGCCGATTCAAGCGCGAAAAAAAGAAGCGGCGTCGACTGCTCAAGCAACCGCGACGCAGCAGCAAGCGGTCGTCTCTCCGAAGAAGTTGTCCAAGACGCAAGCACTGACGGGGTTGATGGAGACGCTGCCTGTGTTCCAACACCGCGACGAGATCCTCACGAACGTGAAGAACAATCAGATCACGATCATCCAAGGAGAGACTGGCTGCGGCAAGAGTACGTCTGTGCCACAGTTCCTGCTCGATGCAGGACTGCGAACACCGTCGCCGGAGCGACCCGTGAACATCTTCGTCACGCAGCCGCGGCGCATCGCCGCAATCGAGCTCGCAAACACTGTGGCGGCGATGCGTGCCGGCAACGAGTTCAAGGAGACGGGCCGGGTGGGTCATGTGATCGGCTACCGGATCGGGCAGAAGCAGATGGTGTCGAGCAAGACGAAGGTCACGTACGTGACGACAGGTTACATGGTCGAGCGCCTCATTCACGACCCAGATGCGCTCAAGACGATCACGCACTTGGTGCTCGACGAGGTCCACGAGCGCAGTATGGACGTGGATCTACTGCTCCTGCTGCTTCGCTTGCAGCTGAACGACAACCAGCACGTCCGTCTCGTGATCATGTCTGCGACGATGGACGCGCAGGTTATTCTCAAGTATTTTGCGAACTGCTTGACGACTCGGCTGCAGAACAAGAAGCCGCTCTTTGTTGGCTCGAAGCTGTATCCGGTCGAGAGCGTGTTCTTGGACGGACTGGGCCAGTGGTTCCCAAGTTTGATGCAGACGTGCAAGAACGAGATCCTGTTCATGAAGAGCAGATTTGGGCCGCTCGTCGACGTCCGGGAGCGAGCAAACAGCGAGGTAGCGCTGAATCGCGTTAGCCCCATCCTTGATCGACAGCTTCCTGTCATCGTGGAGCTGATCAAGCTGCTGATCTACTCGCACGATCGAGAAAGGGCGTCGCAGTGCATCCTGGTGTTCCTTCCCGGCATCAACGCTATTAACATGTTGTTCGAGACGCTGAGCGAAGTGGCCAACAGCGTCCAGCACGAGATCGTGAGCGTGTACGTGCTCCACTCATCGCTCGAGCTCGAGTACCAGCAGGAGGCGTTCCACACGATCGACCAGCGGTCGACGAAGATCATCTTGGCGACGAACATCGCGGAGAGCAGCGTGACGATCCCAGACGTGACCCACGTGATCAACTGCGGCATCGAGAAGCAGATCGACATGCCGAACGCTAGCAGCTCTCACGCGGAGGTGCTGATCGACTCGTGGTGTTCGCAGGCGTCGGCAAAGCAGCGGTCTGGGCGAGCAGGTCGCGTCATGCCTGGCGTCGCGTTCCATTTGTTCACAGAAGGGTTCCACGACAAGTGCATGCTTGAGTACTCAACGCCGGAGATGCTACGCAAGCCGCTGGATCGCATCATCTTGCTGCTGAAGGGCAAGATGGCGGATTTCGGGACACCGAGCGAGCTGTTGACCAAGTCGATGGACGCACCAGACCTCCGAAACATCGAGGGAGCGTACAAGATTCTCGCGCACTTTGACGCGATCGACTCACCAGACGAGAAGCTCGCGAAAATGACGACGTTCGGGTCGTTCGTGTGCCACCTGCCACTGAATCTACACTTGTGTAGACTGGTGATGACAGGGATGTACCTGGTGCAGGGCATCCCCAGCAGCGTGTCGGAGTCTACAGCGTCTTCGACTGAGAACAGCACGAATGCGACGGTGACAAACGGCTCACAAGAGCAAGCAAAAGAAAGCAAGGGAGAGACGTGGCCGCTGCTGCTGCACGTAGTGATCATGGCAGCAGTGCTCGGCGTGCCGGATCTTTTCCTCGCGCCGTCGTTCTACCACGCGAGCTCGCCGTCCAAGTTCCTGAAGGAGATGAGCGAGAACCTCAAGGCGAAGATCGACTCGGACGCCGACGCGTGGAGCGAGCCGCTCGCGATCTGGCGCATGTACCTCGAGATCATGGTGCACCACACGCCGTACAAACGTCCGAACCTCGGCGCGCTGTGCCACCAGCGGTCGATCTCGTTCCGGCGCTTCCAGACGCTCAACTTCATGATCTCCGACATCTGCAATCGCCTCATCGCGCTGCAGAAGAACGGCGAGCTGAGCGTCTTCAGCAAGCTGTTCGACGCGAACACGGTCACGATGCTCATGTGGCTGGACGCGTACGCGAGCTCGCAGCGACTGAACGACTACTTGCTCAACTTCGCGGTGACGGCACTCGCGGGACAGACGCGCGCGGAAGACGTGCTCCGGTTCCTTGTCGTGCACAACTACGACGAGCATCTCATTGGCGGCTCGGTGCAGATTCTGTCGACGTTCGACGACGACGACCTCAGTAATATGGACCGTGTCGACCTGCGACTCGACAGCACTGCGGTCGCCGCGTTCTCGAAGATGAAGAACAAGAACCGCGTCGAGATGTTCGAGCAGCTCGCAAATACTTCCAAGGCCAAGACTGTGAACGAATTTGCAGCGATCGCATTCGACGGGAAGGTTGTCTCGCTGTACACGCACGTGCAGGCGGGAGGCGACGCGTCCGGGGCGACGACGGACGAGCGTAAATACCAAGACTTGTTGCCGCGCATGAGCTTCCCGATCTCGCTGCTCTACTACGTTCGTGACCAGCGGTTCCCAGTCGACTTTGGCGTGCCAGGCGACGACGGGAAAGAGGACAAGCTCCGGTTCCGTGTCGCCACGTGCAACGGCGTGGAGGTGACGTGGATGCAGCAGAGGGACAACGTGAAGGTGTTGCTCAGCGGACGGTCGTTGTTCTCGATGCCGATTCGCGCGACGGAGGACCGCGAGCTGCCCAGCCAGAAGATGCTCGCCGTGTACGCGGAGCGCATGTTCACGGGCAGCGAGGCGAAGATGGTGTGCAGCAAGTGCACGTTGCTGCCGCCGGACTCGGTCGGGTACTACCCGATGCTGCTGCTTCTTGGCATCCGCCAGCACACGAACGCGTGGGTGTACGTGAACAACCTCACGTCGGAGATCGTGACGGTCAAGGTGGACGGGCAGGTCGCCGTGCTGCCACCCAAGGTCGGTATCCGCCTCGATATCGTGAACCGGATCAACGTGGTGCGCCGCGCTCTCTCGGATGCGCTCCAGGGCGCCGCAGACGGGAAGCGCGTGAACGTCGCCGACTTGCTCGCGCTTGTGGACGACAGCAGCTACGTCGTGAAGGGCACAAAGGCGACGAACCCGACGTTCGAGTGGCGCCAGCTGCGTGTGCTCGAACTCGACAAGGCGGCGCTGAAGGAGATGGTGGAGCGCGGCGTCACGGCGCCCCGTTTCCCTCCGCTCTTGGTGTAGGAGGGCTGCGGGATGCATCCTGGGACGCTCAAGTGGAGAGCAGTGAGAGAGAGCAGTAGTGGACTGCGAGTAGAGAGACCATCGAGGAAGGTGCTGACTTGGTACCATTGCGAGACTGTTACAGTTGCTATCCTCGCGCCTTGTGAGCACTAGACGAGCATGGCGAATCCGCGCATCTTTCCAGTCTTCTGTGGGATGTGAACGAGGCACGCACATACACAGCAGCAGCAGCAGCAGCAGCAGCATGACGAAAGATGCGGAGTTCTCGAGCGCCGTCTTCCAGGCCGCTTCGACCAAACCCAGCGCTGCAGTTGCAGCGTCTGGAACGTCTCCGACAGCTCGGAACTCGTTGTTGTCGGGCCCGTCGTCGTCTCGGTATCGAGTGAGTCTCACGTCTGCTAGTACTGGGTCGAGCGTAGCTCCAGCGTCGTCAGCACCATCGTCTCCTTTCCCGATGGCTCGCTCGGCGTCGCAGAACGTCTCGACTCAGAGCGCAGCGTCAATCCTGACGCGGATGAAGAAGACGAACGCGAGGGTGCTGTCGAGCTCGCTGCTGACCCACGCACCGGACCTCGAACCCAAGGCTACGACTGCTACCACCTCTACAGCCACCACAAGCCCAAATGCTGCGAAGCTGCCACACAAACTCCGGCAGCACGTATCGCGCTTGCGCAGTCAATTCGCGCTGGTCGGCTCTCCTTCGCTGTCATCGCCGTTCGGCAGCAAAGGCGGCAGCGGAGGGAGTGCTTCTATGGCTCACATGACAAACTCGTCTGGTGGTTCGTTCTCACCATCTTCCCAGACCAGCTACCGAGCGCTTGTGACGACGGCGACGGCGACTTCTCCAGTTACGACGTCGCCGAACGAGCCCAAGTACTCCAGCCAGTCCCAGAAGATGCAAACGCTGCAAGCGCAGCTCTCGTTGCTGAAGATGTCGACCAGGAGCATGGTGCCAGGCTCGGAGCCACCATTTCACACGAGCGAGAAGGAGCATGAGCCCCTTTTGGGAAGCCCGGAGGATCCCGTCCGGTTCTTCGATCTGCTGCGGCCACTACAGAACAGTCTGAGCTGCGCGAGTCTCATGTCAGAGTGGACGAGTGAGGACGAAGCCGATGAGGCTGGAGACGCCGCAGCACATCCGTTCGATTTGCTTCAGCAGCAACAGCAACAGACGCTCTCACAACCAGAGCGCGAGCGCAGCCACATGCTTCGCATTTGCTGCTCCGTGGACAACCTGCTGCTGTCAATCGGGAGCCAGGTGCAGCAGGAGAAGCGCGACGAAGCAATCACTCGCGGTGCTGCGCGCGAGCTCCTGCTGCTCTTCCAGTTCGCGATCCAGCAAGTCGCGACCGCAGCCTCGACTTTGATGACTGGTCCACCGTCTTTCGATCACACTCTTGGTAACAACAGGAGCATGGCGAGCGAGGGCGACACAGCGAGCAAGGAGCTCCAGTACATGCAGGAGTTCATCGTTGAGGTCGCAGAGCGCATGGGCAAGCTCGACCACTTCGTGCGCACGACGCTGTTGAGCGAGATCGACGAGTTGCGAGCGCAACTCGCACGCACCGAGCGAGAGGTAGCCGATCTGAAGCAGACGAACGTGCAGCTGCAGACCGAGATGAACGACCTGCGCGACTTCCACTCGCAGAACAGCTTGTCGGGCCTCGGATACGCTGGTAGCAGCACCAGCGCCAGCGCGATCGGTGGTGGCGAAGCAGAGCTCCAGTGTCGCGGCGACACCAATGACCGCAGGATCTCAAAGCTGTTCTCAGTAGCGCAGACGTCGCACCCCAAAGCGCTCACCTCCGAACACGACGAGCTCCAGCAGCTACGCAACCAGTGTGCGGAGTTCGCGAGACTGCTCGAGATGGCCAAGCAGGAGATCCGGCTGTGCCATCGCGAGCGCGACGTGCAGAGCGGAAAGATCGCTGAGCTCTCGAGCGCGACGTTCAAAGACGAGGAGCTCCTGGCGCTGCGCAACCAGCTCCAGAGCGAGAAGCGGCGCGTGAAGAACCTCGAGATCGAGAACGTGGCGATGCGCGAGACCGAGATCGACCAAACCATGAAGATCCACTCACTCATGGTCAACGGTGTGAACAGCAGCAACAACGGCAGCACGCTCTCTGCCCAGAACCAACTCGAAGGCGACGGAGTCGGACATCACCAGAGAGGCGCTCGAGGCACCGACGCGGCGGTGGCGCAAGCGAGTCACCGAGGAAACGGTAGTGTGTCAACTGGGAGCAGTGCGAAGTCGTCGCTGCTAGTGGCGGCTGCAGACACGCAGTCCACAAGCGGAGCGCAACTGGACAACTTCATCACCCGGCAGACGAGCGGCACGCCTCCGTCGTCACCAAAGCGGCGAGAGAACGCTGCCGATCACGCTGCTGAAAGTGAGAGCTCACCACCGAGTGCTCGCTGGTTCTACGACTCCATCGGTCTCCATGTGAACGAGAATGCACCGCGCAAGCGACAGCAGTCCACACCAGACACACCGGAGCCTGGGAGCTCCGTTGCTGACCTGAAGCAGTTCCTCTCGAGTCACGCGGTGACTGACAAGCAGCTCGCAGTGGCGCAAGTGCAGTCGAAGGTGCGACGTCAGGGCAGTGTACCAACGATCTCGCTGCAGCAGTCGACGTCCGAGGTGTCACGTACTCAGAGCGACAGCAACGGACGAGTGCGTAGCGCTGGTGTGTCGCGACAGACGAAGCCGGGAAGCACCGACGACGGTGACTCGGGAGTAGACCAGCAGGACATGGTCGCGACGTGCAGCCAGCTAATCTGCGTGTTCTACCAGCGCTTCCTCATGGCCGAGGAAGCGCGCGTGCTGATCCCGGCAGCCCACGCCATGGCTTCATGCAGCGCATCCGCTCAAGAGACAGCGTCGCTCGCGTCGATCGTGCTCCGCTTCTTCCTCGAGCGCACACCAGTGCGCGATGGCGACGCGCTTCTTGACGCTGCGCAGTTCGTTCGGTGTCTGCAGCGCATGAAGAGCGTGAGCGCAGATGCCCGGTTCTTCTGCGAGTTTCTCGACGGCACGCGCTCTCGAGACGAGCTGAGCTTCTTCCTCTGGGTTCTGCAGGCAATCGAGGAGACGAAGGTCGGCATCTCGTACGAGACCCCGGCCGCTTCGACCATGAGCGAAGCCTCCGCGGTGATGACAGCAGCGCCGCACATCTGCGCCTTGAAGGCGACATTCCTGACGCGCATCATCTACCGCTTGTTCCACGTCAGCGCGGCGAAGCGGCCGTCATCTGCTCCTGCTCCACCGACGAACAGACCACTGAGTGCAGCTGCAGCGCCGCTGCGAACTCTGTCCAGGTCCAGTCCGTCTAAGAAGGATCTCACGTCGCCGTCGCCGAGGCCGTCGTCCTCGCCTCGCAAGAAGCGCAAGAGTCGAGGCAGCGACGTGGAAGTGCTGCAGCTGATGACGAACCCGAGTCCAGCTGGTGCCGTCACCGCCATGGACGAGCAGACAGAGGTGCTGTCGGCGCTCGACCGCGCGGTCGAGAGCTTCCGAGCCGCGGTGGCACAGAACAGCGGCGCGCCGCTCACGCTTGAGGCGTTCAACGTCCTGCTCCTGCGGTTCACGGTGACCCCGACGCCCGAAGAGCTCCGGCTGCGACTCGGGCCGTTCTTCCGCCCGACCGGCGATGAGAAGAAGCTCTCGCTGAGCGTCTACCTCGCGCTCATCCAGGAGGTGTTCGCCCACCAGCTCGAGTGGCGCAAGAAGCGGATGCGGAACCTCTTCGTCTCGCTCGCGCAGCAACAAGAGGCCGACGACCTCGCGCGACAGCAGAAGCTCCGAGTGCAAGCGGACGCCGCCGCTGAAGCAGCAGGAGCCTCTAAGAGCAGGCGCGCGAGCCAAGCGAAGAAGCCTACGAGCGCTGCACCGGCACATGCGGTGCAGAAGAAGAAGCCGAAGAAGAAGAAGAAGAGCCACCGCGACCTTCGCGACGACAGCAACAAGTACCTCACGGGGTTGTCGCGCGCGTTGCTCCGGCAGTTCGTGCTGCACGCAGGTATCGTCAGCGACGTCCTGCACGTCGACGTCGACGAGCTCTTTGTCGCCATCCTTGAGAGGTCTCGGCAGAGCGCCAAGGACATCCACTTCGACGAGATCTACGACGCGCTCGAGCGGATGAACTGGCTGGGCAACCGCGATCTCCGCGTCGACCCCACGACAGTCGTGTTCAGCCAGCAGTGGCAGGCGGCGGAGAACGACGCGAGAGCGAAGATGGTCGCGCGGCTGCGGGAGGTGTGGAGTGTGCACGCGCGCCAGAGTCTCGCGCTGTGCGAGAACGACCTGAACGTGTTCGTCCGGCGACGCGCGCAGCACCTGGCCGATGCGATCACCCACCGCCTCGCTGCGTCGAACGTGGTCGAGACACCCACCAGCGATCACTTCTGGTGGTCGCTGCAAAGCATTCGGGACTTCCTCGCGCTCGCGTGGCGCGTCGCGTCGAAGCGCACTGGGGAGCGCCAGACCGACAGGACGAAGGAGATCGTCGGGAGAACGAACCAGCGAGACGACGGAACTCCGATAGCGGCCGCGCCGCAGTGGTTCCTGACGGAGTTCTACTTGGTGAACCAAGCGATCGAGGTGGTGGCTGCAGACTTCGCAGGGTATGCGCAGCCTCCACGACCACGGCTGCTGTCTGGAGACGCACACGAAGCTCACACCAGCCGCTTCATAGAGGACGCAGAGATGGCGCGGAGCGACTTGCGCTGCTTCTGGGATACGAGGGCGATGCCACTCGCGGACGTGCTCCAAAACCACACGCGTCGGCAGTCTGCGTCACGAGAGACGCACCCTAAGGACCATGACGAAGACGAAGCGCTGGTGCAAGAGCTCGAGCTCGTCTTGAAGCGCTTCAGCTACTACCTGGTGCATCTCTTCGCCGTGTGCACAAGCGCTGCGTTCAACTGCGAAGGGCTGACGCTGCCCAGCTGGCTCAAGCTCGCGCGCGAGTTCCGGCGCGTGGACAAGCAGCTTCCAGGCGCGAAAGTCGCGCGCGGACTCTTCTTGCAGGTCTACAGCGCTGGAGACGCAGAGACAGCAGGCAGACGCCCGCACGACGTGTGGCTCACAAGGTCGCAGTTCACCGCGCTGCTCGTGCGGTTAGCGATCGCAAAGGCCCAAGCGTGTCTTGAGAAGAGGCTCAAGCTGCTGCCTGCATCGCTGCGTTCCAGTACTGTGTCTGCGCTGGATCGGCCCGCGCAGATCGTCAGCGACTTCTGCTACCGCGTGGTCGTCCCGAGCGCCTTCCAGCCCCGCGAGCGGCTGCATGAGCGGGACTTTGTCGGCAAGCTGAGCTGTCCGCTTGTGACGCGCGCGCTGCTCGAGCACCGCGCGTTCCTGCGGAGCGTATTTTTCTACTACGCTAAGCAGGACGCAGACGCGAGCGAGGAGTGTCCCCAGTCGGGCGACGATAGTTCAGGTGATGATGCATCGGCGCTGCAGCTCAGCAAGACGAAGCGCAACAGCATGAACTTCGATGAGTTCCTCGGATTCCTCGACGCATTCGAGCTGCTGGACAGAGACGACGCCACTCGAGGCAGCATGGCGCACCGTATGAATCGGGAGAACGCGCAGCTTGTGTTTCGCCGCGTCATGGCACTCGAGAACGACGACACGACTCAGATGGAGTTCGAGGAGTTCGCCGCGGCGATCGCGGCGCTCGCGGTGTTCCTCGACCCGAGTCCGTTCCAGCTGTGGCACGCTAAGATCGACGCGTTCGTGGCGACGCTCGAGCGCATCGCGGGTCGCCAGCATGTGCGGTTCGACTGTCC
Organism: Globisporangium acanthophoron; assembly: GCA_023334365.1. Lineage (NCBI taxonomy): Eukaryota > Oomycota > Peronosporomycetes > Pythiales > Pythiaceae > Globisporangium > Globisporangium acanthophoron. The sequence continues at coordinate 12,687 of JAASGU010000378.1, forward strand.
GTTCACGTGAGCAAGAGGGGACAAACGTATGTTCATTAGTGGCAGTCGCTCGACAGCTCTCGCATGTTATTCACTCGACTCTTGCTGAATCGCTTGCTACTGCAGCTCCTCCTCGTGTCTCTACGGCGCTGCTCTATCTCTTCTCGCATCTACTCAACGAGGTCGAACGCCTGTGATCAACGGTGGAATGGGCGGTAGGTGTTCAGGCGGCTCATGTCCGAGCACTCCCACGCACCTAGCTTTGACCATGAAGTAGAGTTAGCACGCAGCCACCAGAACATATCGATGTGCTCGTACTCGACCGCGTTGAAGACAGCTTCCGTCGTGCACCTGACGCTCAGGTAGTGCGCTCGGAGCAAGAGCATCTTGTCGAACGATCCTCGAGACGCGGCGACGACCAGCGCATTCGAGGTGCACCCTTCGGAGCAATTCTCGTGCAGCCACTTGAAAACAGCCACTTGAGCACAGCCACCGAGCTCGCCACATCCATCACCTCCGCTATCCACTCCAACGACGCGATATCCTCGTGCAGCCATCTGCGCACCTCGAGGTGGCCACCTTTTGCTGCGAGCACAGGAGCTTCCGCAGTGCAGCCTATGTCCAGGGTTTCGTGCAGCCATTTGAGGATCTCGATATGCCGTTCGCCGCCGCGAGGGCCATTGCGTCTGTGCTGTACGATGCAGCACAGATGCAATGAACGTGCGTATTGCACACCTCGTTTCGGTTCTCATGCAGCCACTGCACGATTTCAAGATGGCCATACTCCGTGGCGACGTCAATCCAGTCTGACGAGCGCCAGTCGCTGCGGATCTCATTCAGTCACTCGATGATCTCCAAGTGCCCATAGCGAACGGCGACACACATAACGACCCGCGAGTCCATCGCGTCCAGCTCGAGCTCATGCAGCCACTGGAGGATCTCGAACTGGTTATTCGACGCCGCTATGTGCACCGCGGTCTCCAGACACCAGGCGCCAGAACCGAAGTGTTGTACAAGCATCTTTGCGATGCCCGCTTGGCCCGACGTGATCGCGTGGTTGAGCGCGTCAACTCCCGTGGTCCCGTGCGCCAGCAGCCACTTCACAACTTCCGAGTGTCCGACACAGCGCGCCTCGTATAGCGCCTCATTCATCCAGCAGCTGCCCAGTAAGTCTCGCTCCAGGAACCACTGGAGCAGCGCCAACTTCGGGGATATCCAGAGCGTTCGCATGCATGTGACGACACACGATCTCAGCGAACACAAGCAGCGGCACAGGAGGTGCGGCGCCGTCGACTGCGGTCACCATTGAATGGGGACCTTGGTGAGGTCGCGTGTCTTCGGGTGGAAGCACGAGAAAGGTTGTGATGAGCTTCACGAGAAAGTGGGTGTGTGCGCAAGCTGTTGCCTCTGTATGCAATGTGATAAGCGATGAGGCTAAGGCCTTGCAGTTCACTCGGCTTGAAGCGTTGGTTCCGGCTTGGTATGAGGCTCTGTTGTCAACAGGAGACTCAGGGTCAGATGCCCACCGCCGGAACGATGCGCCTGTCTTAGTCTGGTGGGGATACTGTGGAGGAATTATGGACATTCGACCTCGTGGTTGATTCGATGCGCGTTTGCTTGCTCTTACCCGGTTCCGCGTATGGTTCGGCGCAGTCGCTCTGCTGCGAGCATGTGGTGGCGGGTGCAGTGCATCGATCTTGAGACTTGTGGCGTCGAGACGATCGGAGATCGACACCGATCTTGAGAGGTCGTGCCACTCGATTTTCACCAGTCGAGCGCTTTGATAAAAGTAGAAGGTTGATCTGTGAGTCATCGAATCCACGCGCGTTGATTGGCCGACATAACTGAACCTCAGGATACGGTTAGACTCACTTGTCCAAAATGAACATTCAGAGTGTCACTAAACTCAAGCCAAGAAGTGAATACTAGGCTTCAACCATCCTGCTCGTCGATCGAATAAAAAGAGGATATCACACTCACCTATATCAAAATAAACAGTAGTTTAACACTTCACCACCATCACCTCCTCACTTGCGCATTCGCGCTCTTGAGTTCCAAGCACCAGCTCAAGCTAGGCGCAAGCCAGGCAGGCTCCAAGAGTAGCTCCGGCATGACACGCGAGACGCTCGTGGGCATCCTCGGAGGCGTCGGACCGGCGGCGGGCGTGCTGCTGCACCAGACGCTGCTGCAGCACACGGCGAGTGGCGGCGTGGACCAGGGCCACCTGCCCGTCTGCCACCTCTCGCGCTCGGCCGACGTCGCCAGTCGCGTGCTCTTCCTGCAGGCGGTCGAGGCCGAGCAGCGCGACCGCGAGCAGCAACAACAAACGCAAGAGCTACAGGACGGCGCGGACAGCGACAGCGACACCACTGACCGCAGCGTCGTGCACGGCGCGGAGAACCCGGCGGTCGGCATGGCGCGCACGTTCGCGATGCTGCGCGCGCTGCGCACGCCCGTGGTGGCCGGGGTGCCCTGCGTCACGTTCCACGCGGCGCCCATCTGGCGCGAGTTCCGGCGGCGCATCGCGCAGCAGCACCGTGACGCGCACGGAGACAGCAACAGCTACGATGCGGCCGCGGACGACGTGCGCTGCGTCGACATGCTCGAGGAGACCGCGCGCCTCATCGCCGAGGTGGCGCCGCGCACGATCCGAGTCGGCGTCATGGCCACCACGGGCACGCGCGGCGCGCGCGTCTTCCACGACCTGCTCGAGCCGCGCGGCTACGAGGTGCTCGAGGTCTCGCGCGAGACGCAGGACGAGCTCCAGGACACGATCCAGAACCCGCACTGGGGCCTCAAGAGCACCGCGCCGGACACGCACCCGCGCTGCATCGCCAACTTCCACGGCTACGCGCGGCAGCTTATCGCGCGCGGCGCCGAGGTGCTCGTGCTCGGGTGCACGGAGATCCCATTCGCGTTCGGCGGCGCGACGACCTTCGAGGGCGTCCCGCTGCTCGACCCGCTCGTGGCGCTGGCGCGCGCGCTCATCCGGGAAGTCGACCCGCGGCGCCTCAAGCCGCTCGTCTTCGAGCAGAAGCAAGAGGAACTGTGACGTGATGCTGATCACCTTCCAGATAGCTACTTCAGAACCCGAATGCGTAGTCAACCAATCTCTTGTCCGTATCATTGCCATCGAAGGCGTCCAACTGACCTCTTGCGTTCCCTTCGCTACGCCACTTGCACTCTCGTCTCTCGTCTCTCGTCTCTTACTCGGAATCGTCTCCTCCGTCGTCCGCCTCATCTTCATCGTCTTCTTCCTCTTCTTCCTCGTCACTCGACTCTGCCTTGTACGTGATCTTAGCGCGGACTCGCGTGGGGCGACTCACAGGAACGACCGGGCTCTCGTTCACGCCACCGTCGCTGTCGTCGTCGTCATCGTCGCTGTCAGTAGCAGCGCGCTTCTGCTTCTTTGCAGCAGGAGCTGCCTTCGACTTTGTAGCAGGACGCTTCGCCGGACCTACTTGCACACAGCGATCACAGTGTTAGAACGCACGTCTCGTCAAGTCTTCACGCACAAACGATTCGACGTACCCTTTGGCTTCACAGGCGTGCTGGCAACGTCATCGTCGCTGTCGTCTGCCGCAGCCTTCTTCGCAGTGGACTTCTTCGATGCCGTCGTCGTCTTGGGCTTCGCTGGCGCCTTAGGCTTCGGTGCCGCCTTGGGCTTCGCGGCAGGCTTCTTCGCCTTCTTTTCTTCGTCGAACTTCATCGCGAACACGTCGTCGTCTGATGCTTCGTCGTTCTTGTCCGCCTCGTCATCAGAGCTGGCAAGTTCAACTGTCGACTTCTTCGGAGCTTTCTTCGCCGGAGCGGCGGTTTTCGTTGGCGTCTGCTGGGCTCGTCTCGCGAGGCGCTCCGCCAGAGAGAGCACCTCAACCTCCTCCTCCTCCTTGACCTTCTCGGGCTCTTTCTTCGCGAAGAGCGACGCGATCGAACTCGTTTTCGTCGCCTTCTCCTTTGGTGGCTGGGTCGCCGCCTTCTCGGTCTTCACCGCCGCGGGTTTCGGGGCAGCCCGCGGCTTCGGCTTCGCCTTTGGCTTGGACATCTCGAACTCCGAGTCGTCGTCGTCACTGTCGTCCTTCTTGCCTCTCTTCCGCTTCGCAGCCGGCTTCCTCCCCTTGGTGTTCTTCTTCGGCGTTGGCATCGACGCAGCGATTCTCGCGCGCTCGGCCTCGTTCTCGATCAGCAGCGCTTCCAGCTTGTCCAAGTCGCGCGTGTAGAGCTCTTCGATGGACGTGGCTTCGAGCTCCCGGTGCTCGCTCTCGCGCAGCTGCAGCTCGGTGCGAAGCTGATCCACCCGCTCCTTCGTCAAGCTCAGAATCTTCATCGACAGCAGGTAGTCGTATCCTCTCGCGGCGTCGCCAGCATCCTCCTCGTCCGACTCATCTTCGTCCTCCTCCCCGCCTGACTTCTTCTGCTTGGCTGATTTCGAGAGAACCTGGTCGTACCCGTCGTCCACCAACTGCTTCAAGATGTCTTGCTTCTTGCGGTTGCTCACGACGAGCTCTCCGCTGACCACCGCGAGGACGAAGCGCGTCTTGTTCGACAAAACCTTGATCTGATCCTCGAGCTTGCGCAGCAGCGCAGTCTTTCGACGGTCGTAGTAGTCCATACGGATCGTGAAGAACTCCTCCAGGATCTCGTGCGGGTTCTCGTACTTCCGGATGCGGCCCTGCGCGTCAAACAGGTGCATGTTCGACGTCGAGATCGAGGTCTCGAGCTTGAACTTCTTCACAACGCCGCCAGGTGCGCTGCAGATGTCGCTGAGCGTCTTCGCTTCGAACGTGATCGTGAACAAGACGCGCGAGTCCGTGTGGTTCTCGCGGAAGTCCTTGATCGTCCCCGCCTCCAGCAGCGTCTCGAGGAACTGCTTGTACGACTGCGTCCACGACTTCACCGGCAACTCCGAGATCACCAGCGTCGTCTCGTCCTTAATCTCGAACAAACCCTGGACGAGGAACGTCTGATTGTCCGACGGCTTCCCAGAGCTCTTCTCGACGATGTGTCCATCGAAGCCGCGGTACCACGGCACGAGTGGGGTCAGCTCTTCGCTGCTCAGCTTCTGACGCAGGTTGCGAATGATGTCAAGCGGGTTGTAGTTCGGGATCGAGCTCGACCAGCCTGTGCCGATACCGTCACTGCCGTTGACGAGCGCCATTGGGATGGTCGGGACGTACCACTCCGGCTCGATCGACTGCCCGTCGTCGTCCAGGTAGTTCAGCACGTCATTGTCGAGAGGATCGAAGATCACGCGGGAAACTTGCTCGAGGTTCGTGAAAATGTAACGAGGGCTCGCCGAGTCCTTTCCACCCATCAGCCGCGTACCAAACTGACCGATAGGCGACAGCAGGTGGATATTGTTGCTGCCGACAAAGTCTTGTGCCATGCCGACGATCGTTCCAGCCAGACTCTGTTCGCCGTGGTGGTACGCCGAGTGCTCCGACACGTAACCAGCGAGCTGCGCGACCTTGATCTCGGACTGTGCGGCAACGAGAAAAGCGTCAGCTACAGGCTCAAGCAACCAAGCAACTCAGACTACAAACTCACTCGGAACATACCTTCAGGTTTCGCTTGAAGCACGCAAAGAGCACTTTCCGCTGCGACGGCTTGAAGCCGTCGACCACACTCGGAATCGAACGCAGGTTGTCTGCCATCGAGAACAAGATCAGTTCCTTGTTCACGAACCTGTCAAACGAAGCGACAAACGTAAGAAACCAACGTCACAAGGCGCTCAAACCGAAGCAAACATCTCAGGCACATACTCGGAGTACGCCATGTCGTCGACGTCGTAGTCCACGTGCGTGCCAGGCTCGTAGCCACGCAGCCAGTCCTTGCGCTCCTCGACACGCTTCTTCGAGAACGCCATATCGATGGCGTCGCCGTCCTCGTCGCCTTCGTAGTTGAAGCCGATCTGGTGCGTGTTCAGATCCGAGAAGTACTCTTTCGCCTCCTGCGTTGTGCTTGTACCGAGACCCTTGTAGTACTTGATGCGCCACCCGCGCCCGTTGTTCGTCGACTCTCGCCAGGCTTGGTACTCGGGAATCGTGTAGAACACCTTCACAGACTTGCCCTTCGTGCACTTGACGATTGGAGTGATGAACTCTTGGATGAAACCCTCGATCTTCAGCAGTGACGGCCAGAAGTGGTGGATGAAGTTGATCACCAAGCCCTTGATGTGGCTGCCATCGTGATCCTGGTCTGCCATGATCATCAGGTGACCGTAGCGCAGACTCTTCGTCGACTCGTACGTCTGGCCGTACTTCAGTCCCAGGATCTTGACCACGTTCTGGATCTCCTCGTTCTTCAGGATCTGAGCGTGGCTGGCTTCTCGAACGTTCAGCAGCTTGCCACGCAGAGGGAATACGCCGTAGTAGTCTCGCCCCACGACCGCGAGACCGCCGACAGCGATTGTCTTGGCGGAATCTCCTTCCGTCACGATCAGCGTACAATCCTGGCCCTTCGCAGTTCCGGCGTAGTTCGCATCGTCGAGCTTCGAGATGCCGGTAAGACGCGACTTCTTCGCACCGCCTCCACCCTTGCGGCGCAGCTCGGCAGTCTGCTTGAACTGCGCGAACGACAGGATGCGCTCGACCATGCCGCTCTTCTCGATCTGCTTCAAGAACTTCTCGCTCAGCGTGTACGTCGACCCAAAGGCTGTTGATCTGGTCGTGAGCGTCTCCTTGGTCTGTCATCACACACAAGGCAACAGCAAGACACACACCGTGTCAGTCCACTGCACACTCAATCGCCCCGCAGAACACCAAACTCGACATCGTACCTGCGAGTCGAATGCGGGGTTGTCGATCAGCGCACTCACATACACGACCATGTGGTTCTTGATGTAGTTCGGCTTCACCGCGTCTCCTTTGTTCTTCTTCTTCACCACCGCGATGAGCTTTGCCGCGATCTGGTCGGTGATGTAGTTGACGTGCTGCCCGCCCTTCGTCGTGCAGATGCCGTTCACGAAACTCACTTGCTGGAAGCCGTCGTCGCTGAGACCAACGCCGACCTGCCAGCGAGCATCCGGCTTGTCGAAGATCACCGCCTCGCCGTCCGAGGGCAATGCACCGGCGGCTTCGTCGCCGCTGCCAGCGTCTGGCGCCGGCTTCTTGTCGGCCTTGTACAGCCCGACATACTGAGGGAACGATTTGATCGCGATCTTCTCGTCGTTCAGGTACACGTTCAGAGACTTGTCCGTGACACCCGCCACATCGTACACGCGCTTCTTGAACAGCGCAACGATGTCGGCGTCCAGACTCGTCATCTTGAAGCGCTCGAGGTCGGGCTTGAACGAGATGCACGTGAAATCCTTCTTCGCCCACGACGAGATCACCGGCTGGTTCTTCTTGCTCATGTTGTTCTCGAACACCTGCTTGTACCGCTGCTTGGTGCTCGCGTCCGCCGTCTCGACCACGAACTCGGTCGAGAAGATGTTGGCGAGCTTCGCGCCGTAGCCGTTTCGGCCGCCGGTCGTCTTCTTCTTCTTGTCGTCAAAGTTACTGCCCGTCAACAGGTGCCCGAAGATGAGCTCGGGCACGTACACGTTGTGCTCCTTGTGCATCACGACCGGGATGCCCTTGCCGTTGTTCCACACCGAGATCTCGCCGCTCTCGACGTCGATCTTGACCTTGAGCGTGTCCATCGTTTTGTCGCGCTGCTTGTTGTCGCACGCGTTCACGATGATCTCGTCGAAGATCTTGTACAGACCAGGGACCTGCGCGATCACACACACCAGCGTGAGGATCATCTGCTACACCAGCTAGTACCAACTGACGCAGCAACACGCACGTAGGTGATCTTGCGCAGTTCCATCTTCTTCTTCTCGTCGTCGAAGACCCACATGTTCTGCGTCACAGGCTCAATGGACCCGACTGCCGTCATCCACAGCACACGTCAGCCCCACTCTCCTCATATCCGTCCATACCGCCACCACTCGTTAGTCGCACCGTAGGTGTCGGGGCGCAGTAGAATGTGCTCGAGCTGCGTCTTCTTCTGGTAGATCTGTTCGATGGACTGCTTGTTCGGGGTCTCCGCTCGCCCCTCCTCGTCCTCCTCCTCCTCAGCGTCCGTGCCAGCGTCCGACGACTCCTCGTCCTCGTCCGAGTACGCGGGTTTCTTCTTCTTCTTCTTGGGCGCCGCCGCCGCCGCTTTCTTCGGGGCCGCGGGCTTCTTGGAAGCCGCCGGTTTCTTTGGCGCCGCGGGTTTCTTGGGCGCCGTCGCCTTCTTCGCCTTCTTCGCCGGCGGGGGGCTGTCCGGCTCGTACACCTGCAGAGAGAGAGAAGAAGTGATGGTCAGCATTTCGATCCTCCTCCCTCAAGAGCTACATGGGAGGAGAGCGCCGCACGTCGTCGTCGTCCGAGGAGCTCATGGTTTTGGTAGCTGGTCAGTCGGCTGTGTGGCTGCGGTAGGAGGAACGCGACAGTAGCAATGCTACAGAGGTAGCAACTGAGCTGTCGACGCGCGTCTGACGGCACGCGGTACTGGGTGGTGCTGCGGAGATTGCCGCAAAGTTGCCGATGGGGAAATGAGCGTTGCACTTGCTGGAGAGGAATCTTATGTTGCGTGAGCAGTGGCTTACGTTGCGCGGGCAGGCTCGCGCCAATTTCAAATTCGAACTGGATGTCACAATGTGGACCACATGGAATGTAGCCATTTGTCACCTTGTTTTCTTCACTATACCAGTGATTCGTACGACCGTCATTGTGCTCGATGGGAGCACCGCGAGGACATGGCGATCGAGTCGAGTAGCTGTGCGACGAGCAGCTTGCGAAGATGGTTTTAGGAGCCGCTCGGTGAAGAACAGACCGAGCGACTCGAGTTGCACGTTGACGGATTGAATCGAGCCAACGTTGTTTGGGTGCGTCTCCCATGCCGTGGTCTCTCGCGCTAGCACGTCGCCTTGCAAGACGTAGTGGCGCCTCGCACTCGAGAAGATCCCCAGTCGACGCCGGCGCAGGCGCAGCCAACCTGTGAAGCTCGCGTCGAGGTCCTTTTCAAAGCGGGTGTTGCTTGCACCGCTGACATGTGAGTGCGGACGATCGAAGATCGAGCCGTCGCGACGCTGACGCACGCACTGGATGCCGGCGCTGAACAGGCGAAGCCACTCCTCGAAGTGTGAAGTCTCGTGGTCTGTGTGCGCCCAGATCGCGCGCGCCGCGTCGTCGGTCAGCAGTAGCCCGCGGTTGACACAATGCAGACGCTCCACGCTCACCA
>JAASGU010000379.1:0-21830 GCA_023334365.1 Globisporangium acanthophoron
ACCCGGTGACGTCATCCTGTGCACGTGGGTACATGCCGAATTACCGGTATTACAATCAGTAACCGTGTCCCAACGGTACACGCCGGAGATGATGTGGTCCACATCGATCTCCATGTAATGGGATTGGAGAGCCCATTACACCGTGTGCGTGTCTGGAACTGCTCGTAGTCGCTGATTGTGGTCCACACACTCAGCTTCTCCGAAATGAAGGTTTTGTACGTCGGATGTCCAGCGACGCATAGAGTTGGGTCCGCCTTGTCCCTACGAGACACCCCAAATATACTCGTCCTGAGCGTCGCGAAGTAGTAGGGGCTGATCTCGTGGAGCACCATGTTGGTCAGGAGGATATGCTGGGGCACGAAGCTGGTCGTTGTCGGCAGCAGTGAGAAGTCGCGAGGCGCCGGAGATCTGGCCAGGATTTGCTCCGACCAGCGCTGCAGCGCGAAGAGTCCCTTGAGCGTGCAGCTGAACCTCACGCGAATGTTGTCATGGCTCGGAGCGAAGCCGATCCAGGCGCTGAGGTCTTGTTGGGTGCGTACCCCATCGAGTTGCTGCACGACTGAGCTAGGTGATCGACCACCCGGCGTGCTTCGGACAACCTCACACCGATCTTGATCGAGTAGAAACGTGTGAGTCGGCTCTGGAAGTTCAAGACAACGTGATTGACTGCGTCACGCGTCATCGTCTTTGCTAGCGCGTTGATCGACCTGCTGTAGTGCGTCACGCAGACTGCCGGGTACACCGCGCTGGCGCTTCGGAGTGCACGATATGAGTTGATCATGTTCAGCAGCTCAGGATCCGCCCACTGAAGCTTCTTCATCACCAGCGCTTGCTTGGATTCGCTCAACGCGCCGATCACGCACCGGTAGAAGAAAGTAATATTCACGACTGGTGGACTGCGGCCTCGTTCTAGCAAGCGGGTGAAGTGGAAGTTTGCGATTCTCGAGCCCTCTAGGCGCAGTTGCGTCACAACGCGAACGCGCTCGTTGACGGCGCGACACAGGTGTGGGTTTGTGCACCACGTTCGCCACGGGACTTGCACGCTGGAGTATGCTGCGTTGGAGGGACCAGCCGCCATAATGGCGCCGACCAACTTCCTCGGAAGAACGCTGACTCTGTTTGGCGCTTGGGACTTGGGAGCTGGAGGTTGTGAGCTGGTGAGCAAGTTCACGAATGAGCATGGTAGTGGGTAGTGGAGAAATGAGCAAAGACTGTTGGAATCAGTATGCGTGCGCCGGCTGGTCAAGGGACAGCCAGGGACGCGCCATTGAAGTAGCAATGGTTGCATGATGATGATGATGATGAGCTCTTGCGAGAGAGCTGAGAACAATGCAGTCCCCAATTTTCCTTCTTGGCGGCATGTGTTCGAGTTCCAACAAAACGCGTAAATTTCGCGACCTGGTAGCCCGTATGCATTTGTGCAACAGTGAAGATGGCATTTGCTCTTCGATACACTACCGAACTACCGAGCATCAACTACCGCAACACGCGACCCGCGAGGCCGAGCGAGCGAGCGATCGAGTGAGTCGAGTGGGTCGAGTGAGAGAGAAAGGAAGGAAGGCTAGCGCAGCCCGGCGGACTGGCGCAGCGTCGACATCCACTCGTCGCGCTCCTCGATCGTCTGCGCGCGCAGCTTGAACACGCGCTTGCTGTCCGCGTGGGACGACCGCTTCCGCCGGTTCTTGTCGAAGAAGCCCTTCTGGACCTGCACCACGTGCGACTCCTTCGCCGATGCCGGCGGGATGATCTCGAACCCTTCGCCAGCGTCGCGAGATTGCTCGATACGGCACCTGGTCACACAGTACATGTATCAGGAAACCCACACACGAATTTCTCCTCTGATGCGCACACATACAGGCTTGCTCAATCCAGAAACGCACCCGGCGAGGTTGAGCTCCTTGATGATGCGTCCGCGCTCGTAGTCGTCCTTCGTCTTTGCGTACGCCAGATTCGTTCCGATCAGGATGAAGTAGCGTTGCTTCCAGTTGCGTCTTCCGAGCGGGTTGAACGCGTTGCCGCCTCCACCTTGCTTGATCAGGTATCCCTGCAGCTCCATCACTTCCGTCTCCTGCGCCGCTTCGATCACGCGCTCGCTCGGAAGTTGGACCTGCACGTATCGGGTGTCAAGTGAGGTTAGTCGACGAGACGATGGCTGTTGCATATCAGTCACAGTACGACGCACCGATACAAACGCCGCTTCTTCGAGCATGTCCTTCTGCTTGGTCGCCATCTCGTGCATCGCGTCGACGTTCTCGATCGCTCCTTCCAGCGCTTCTTTGCGAATCTGCAGTCGAAAGTCGTCAGCATCCAATGGAACATGCACCACGTTTGCAACAACGACATACAATAGAGACGTACAGCTTGAATCTTCGCGAGCTCGACCAGCTTCATGTTCACGTCGGTCTGCGCACTCATCGCCTCCTGGACGTTCAGAGCGTCAGATAGGAGTCACTCGCTTACATCAGACATGCAACTGACCCACCTTCTGGAACATGCGCTGGTTGTCGTTTTGAGTTTGAATCGCTTTCTCGCCCTCTTCGATCGAGTCCTGGTCCGTCATCAAAAGCAAAGCGATCTGTAAGTATGAGTTCTACCACCTCGCCTCATGTAGAACACCTCAGCGCATATCGCACCTCGATGTAGGCAACGTCGTGGTGGCGGATCTTCTCGAGCTTCTCCGTGAGCTCCACCAGCTCCAATCGAATCGTGTGGTGGAGGAAGTACGACAGCTCTTGTTTCTGTGTGCCATCGATCAGTTAGCCCCGACTCTCCAATCTGTTGACACCCAAGTTTGGCAATCAACAGGCATACCTTGCAAGATCCCTGAGCGCGATCCGTGTACAGCCCCATCAGTTCGATGAGGTGAGTCTGGTAGTGGCTGAAGAATTGCTACAAGATCACAACGCCAAGCAAAACGAACTATGAATCAGTACCGAGAGATCAACGCCCACACAATATCCATCGCACCTTGAACTCCGTCGACTGGAAAGAATACATGTCTTCATCTTCCGGCTGGATCTGCAAGTGCTTGTCGGCTTGGGCGCTCATGTCACCGTGGAGCTCCTTCAGCAGTGCCTTGCAGAAGTCCGACGAGACCTTGCTATTCTCCTCTTGGATCTTCTCGAAGAGCGAATCCACCAAGTCTTTGAACAGTTTCTGCCCAACCAAGAAGTCGAACCAACGATCAGAAACCGCAAGCAGTCGCAAGAAAACCTGTGCACTGATGGCAGCAGCAGAATGTGTACCTGAAGCAGCGCGTTGAGCTTGCCAGATCGCACCGGCATCGTCTTCAGGTTCGATTTCGCAAAGCGCTTTGCTGCCGAGTGGATCGCGAGGAGCTCGCTGGTGTCACACGGGAGCTAACATGCAACCAGAGTTCCCAGTGTCAGTTCCGCTTCTTCACACTACATGGTAGGTTGATGCGCAACGTACATCGACCGGCATAAGTGGTTCCATTGGCGCAGTGAGGACCGGAACGTAGCCCTCCAAGTCCGTCGTGTCAACAATGCGACCGAGTTGCTCCGCCATGCGTAGTTTGTACAGTTTGATGCCGGACTCGACGATGTTGAGGCAGCAGTTGTGGATCGTGTCTTTCCAGATCCTCCCCTTGAACGCCTGCCCAAGCAGTGTAGCAAGAGAACGATTAGCACAACGTCATACGTATACCATGCGCATTCCCACATCAGCGTACCTTGAACGGGTTCGGGCGGTGGGCGAGCATCGACACGAGGATGGAGCTGAAGAGCGGTCCGTTCAGCAGCACTCCCTTCATGTATCGATTCCGCCCCGAGTCGATCAGTGTCTGCGAGAACTTCTCCATCCGCTTGTCGAACGCATTCGAGGTGCTCGGAGGAAGCGAGAAGCACGTTTGGTCCGAGAAGTGCGCCAAAAGCTGGTCGTACAAGACCGCCGAGTTCGATCCCGGCGCCACCTCGCAGAACGCATTCCGAAGGTAGCTCTGCTCCACTTCGACGATCGACAGGTTCTTCTCCGCCACGCGCTCTTTCAAGTCGCCCGTGCTGAGGTTCTGCAGCAGCCACATGAGCTTCGGGGACTGCGGAAACGCTGCAACAAGCAATGAAGCGCGTGGGAATGTCAGTGTGGCGCAGATCCCAGCGCAACGCCGCGTGCCAGCGCAGTTCGGACTGACGCACAGTGCTTGAGGCGCGTGTCGTCGTCTTCGCCTCCTTTGCGCTGTGCGAGGAACGCGAACCTGGCGATCGCGTCCGGAGTGAGCTCGGCGTCTACGTGATGCACCACGACACTGGATGCAGAGCCAAGGCGCGCGTCACATGAGTCGCGTCGAACGGTCCTCCAGCACCACGCAGGCAGCTCGTCACTATCGTCACCTGCTCAAAGCCGCGAGGATCGAGTACACGAGCGCGTCGAGTCTCTGTTGGTGTCGCAGCACGTGCAAGCAGCGCGTTATGGGTACAGAGTCACTCCTCACGGCAGCTACTGCAGCACGCACCTCGTCGTTCCCGAAGCCCGGACGGTCGAGCACCGCCAGGTACTTTGCGTTCGTGGCGTCCACGCGCTTGACGTAGAGCCACACGTCCCTGCACACACACGCAGTTCGTCAGCAAGCTCCTCTCACACGCCCACTGTCTACTGTCACGCACTCGGTCTCGCCCTCGGGGATCCACTCGAGCGGGTTCACTTCGTCCTTGTCCTCTCCGCACGCCAGCAGGCTGCGCACCACTGCCGACTTGCCGCTGCCCTGTTGTTACCCAGCAGGCGTCCCACACAGTCCACTTCAGCACGCCTCGAGACCTCCAAGAACCACCACACTTGGCAGCACGCACCCGCGCGCCGTGGACGCTGACGACCACGAGCGGCTCCGCGAGTCGCTGTAGGAACGTGATGGCGCCCTGCTGGATCTGCACGTCATCGCCCACGCTCAGCAGCCGCCCGGCGAAGAGCAGGCGGCCGTTCTCCGGCGTCTCCGGCAGCAGGTGGGACAGCGACACGCGACTCGCGCCGCGCGCGCGCCCGCCGCTCCCGCCGCCGACCGTGCTGCCCACGCGCACGATGCTCTTGCGCATGGCTGGCCGGCGCTGCGACGGGTTGAGCTCTTCCGCCCGCCAGAAGCTTCCAGCGAGGACGACGTCACAAAATGCGCAAAAAAGACGGCCGTGGGTGCATCCTCTGACTGAGAAACCTGATGAAGTCTGAGAAATACTGAACACACAGTCTGACACTCATGATATGTACAAATAAAGAGCGACCAGCCCAATCCGTATTCTCACAAATACCCAATCCAAATTGTTTTACAAAATCAAGTTACTTCAGTCCCTTGCACATCAAGTCACAGTGAAACATCCAAGTCAAAAGTTTAGAACAAATTTTGAGCTGGGTTCGTTCAGATTTACAGCACAGCTAGATGCGTGCACAGATCCGAGCACGACGCTTCAAGATCTGATCTGGCCATGGAGGTGCTGCTGCTCGAGAGCGAGGCGTTCGTGCGCGAGCGACACCGCGAGATCGAGTCTGAGCGGCGCGCCGCACGTCACAGGGCGCTCGCACATACTACGGTGCCGCCGTCTCTTTCTGACGACGAAGACGACACACAGAGCGATGAAGGCAACGAGCACGACCACCGGCTGCGGCGCCAGCTGCAGCTCTACGGGTCGCGCGCGCAGGCGCTCGACGCGCAGTGGTCCACGAGCCACCTTGCACGGAAACTCGTCGTGTTGCGCGCCACGCTCGCGCCGCTCTACAGCGCGACGCGGCTCGCGACGCTGCTGAAGCAATCGGCGGACAAGGCGACCAGCAAACTCTCATCGCCAAGAGATCTCCACACTGGAGGTGGCAACGCCAGCAAACCAACAGACGACTCGGCGCCGCTGCCGTTCGAGGACCTCCCACTGGCGACGCAGCTGGGGCTGCGCATCTTCTTCCGCTTCTGCACGTCGCTCGAGGACCCGACGCGGCTCGCGGCAAGCTCTCGCGTGCTGCTGCAGGTGGCGGCGCGCCTCCCAGCGCTACTCGGCGAGCTCCCGACGTTCCCGCTTTCACCTGGCTTTGCAGTCACGAAAGATGGTAACGCTGCGTTGAGTGGTGGGGGCGAGAACCCGAAGGCGCTGAGCGTCTTCCAGTCGCTCTTCCATTTACTCTCAGGTCTCCTCCAGCTGCCAGTCGCGCACTCCAAGCCGTCTACGGGCCATGTTGCGGCCATTGGCGACGCACTTGGCGCCAGCGAGCGGTCTGTTATCCTCACTGCATACATCGCGCTCTGCCTCAAGTGGGGATCGCTGCGCCATTTGCTGTGCGCAGTCTACCTCCTGCTCTCTGAAGACCCAAGCGCCAGATCGGATCCGCACTTCGGATCGCTTGGGCCGCTCTTTGAAGACGTAGCGCTCGCAGTTCCAGAGTCGCGGCACCACGCGCAACAGCCCCAAGAACTGATCTGCGGGTACCTCATGAGCTTCGGCAAAGGAGACCACGGCAAGCTCGGGCACGGTCAGTGCAATCATGCGTCGTGCACCGATGGTAACTGCACTGAGAACAAGCTCTCGCCGACACTCATCACTGCCACGCGGGACACGCAGTTCTGTCGGATCGACTCGCTTTCGACGCACAGTGTCGCGATCACGTCTCGCGGCGACGTCATGGCGTGGGGCAACGGGGACAAGTACCGACTCGGTCACGGATCTGCGGCGAAGGAGTACACGCCAAAGGCGGTTGAGTCGATCAGCGCGAAGGGAAAGGTGGTCGACATCTCGTGCGGGCTCGGCCACACGATTGTGCTGATGGAGTCCGGCGAGATGTACGCGTGGGGCAATGGGTCAAACGGACGACTGGGTCTCGGTGACACGAGCGATCGAGCTGCCCCAACGAAGGTGTCAGCATTAAGTGTCAACTCCTCGACTGGACTTACCGACGGGGACGATGAGCAAGGCTCAGACGACAAACGAAAGTCCGACCCGCGCGTGTTTCGCCATGTGTACTGTGGAGCGTCGCATTCGCTCGCGCTCGGGATCGACGGACGCGTGTACACTTGGGGGAAGAACAATCAAGGTCAGTGTGGACACGGGCATACAAACGATCAACTGAGCGTCGAAGAGGTCAAGTTTTTCCGAGACGAGGTTGACGAAGACATCGTGCACGCAGCAGGCGGCTGGGAGCACACCCTGTTCTGCTCTGCGTCCGGAAGAGTGTACTCTGCAGGTTGCGGCTACAAGGACAGCCGGCGTGCGGGTATACCGCCGGTTCTCGGTCATGGGGATTGCGAGCGACGCATCAAGCCCGCTGTGATCCAGTACTTCGTCGAGAACAGCGACGAGATCGTCCAGGTCGCGTGTGGGTGGGACCACTCGATGGCGATCAGCGCGACCGGGCAGGTGTACACGTGGGGATCCGGCACAAACGGCAAACTTGGTCACGGGGACGAAGAGAACTGCACTGTGCCAACACTCGTCCGGGAGGTGGAGAGCAAGCAAGTTCGAGTCGCGAAGGCTGGATGCGAGCATTCCGTTTTGCTGACAGCAGACAACGAAGTCTGGACGTTTGGCCAGGGCGATAGTGGGCGTCTCGGGCATGGAGACAACTTGACTCGAAAGGTGCCAACGCTCGTCGAGTCGTTCGCGCAGGGCGGCCTCAAGCCTGTTGCGATTGCAGTCGGTGACAAGTACAACTTGGTGCTCGTCAAAGACTCTCGCAGCGACGCATCGAGCCACAACCTTGTATCGACACGTCGCTTGACAAGTTCGTCGTTCGCTGGAGGCTCCCGGGGCGACATCCATCGAAAGCGAAGGTCCAGCTGCATTCGACGCGAACTCGAGAAGAGAAGCCATCTCGAGAGCGAACTTGTCGAGCCGACAGCAAGTCGCTATGAGTCCGACTGGGTACTGGCTGTTGGAGACAGCATTCAGAGGCAGCAGCAAGCGAATGTGAAGGTTGCTGAGCACATCAAATCGGATGCTCCAGAAGAAGACGACCTCGACGTGAAGAGCCGCGCGGCGTACGAGTTACTCCCGCAAAGTCGAAGCGCGAGCGTCTTGTTCATCCTCGGCCACATCGATCGGCTCTCAACCGCCTACTTCCGCGAAGACAGCGACACAGTCCGACCAGTTTACGACGAGTACAGCTGGAGCGCCGGCGAGAGTGTGGCAGAGTCCGAGAGCAGCCCGTTGATGCTGCCGTTTGCTATCGACACATCCCCCGAGGCATTTCAGTTGCTGCTGCAGATCCTGCAGACGCAGTGTTTGCCTTTGAGCTCAGCAGCTGCGGATGGCGCCGCAAAAGAGGACACTCGTTCCATGCTGCTCCGTCGGATGTGTATCGTGCTATCATGCTTGCGAATCCTCAAGTCCAACCTGAGCAAGTTGGTGGGAGCTGGCCGACCACTCCAGTTGAACGGCAGGCCTGCACGGCTCGAGCACGGCTACTCGTTAGGGAATCTCGAGTCAGCCAACGCTTTGGAGCAGATCCACGACTTCGTCGACAAGCTTGCGTCCGCGGATGCGAACACCATCTTGCAACAGTTCGCAGCCACTTCACCAGAGCACCATACTCGAAATATGGAGGGCATTGCGAACGCTGTGAGCCAGGAAGCTGCGCACATTCTGCAGGTACATGCATGCGTGCGGTGTTGATGGTGCTTGTATCAGGAAGACGCGTTTGACTGAGTGACGCGGTACTGCTGGGGGACAGGTTGGGTTCGTGCATTTTTATCCAGAACCACAAAATCGGCGCACATTGCTGTGGGACCTTGCTCGCGCGTGTGGGTCAGTACACGAAGCTCCGCGAATGAGAACGCTCGTGCTCGCGGATCGCCTATGCGAGGTGAGATGCCGTTGCTCATGGATGACTTGTCGAATGTGGCCTGACGTTGTTCTTCGTTTCACCGTACGAGGCTGATGTGATGGAGGAGCTGTTTGTTCATCTCTTCGCTCGCGACGCGCGCACAGGAGACGAATCCGCGGCCCATTCGCGCGGGAGCCTTGAAGACGATGGCAATTGTGAGCACCTGACTCGCGTTGTGGATGGCAACGGGGACTTCTCCGTCCAATCTCTTCTCGATCTCATGGCCACCATGGTCCGGCAGTGCAGCCTTGACGCGATAGCGCATCTCGATGCTGGCGACGAATCGAGACACGCTCCAGCACACAACGTCAGTGTCCGGATTCTGGCGATGCTGCAAGTCCACCTTCTCGGCATCACCGCATCGTTTTTGAGCAAGTTCGCCAGCTCCGGCGACCTCAGCAGCAACTCTGTCGGCCACCAGCACACAGCTACAGATTTGGTCTGCTCGTGTGTGGTCGATACGCTGCTGTTATACATGGACGCGCTGATCACCGAGGCGATGGCAGTTCTCAAGAAGCTTCACAAATCCAGTTGCCATCACGAAGAAGTCGTGGCGTGGCGGCTGAACGGATCTTTCTTTCAGCTGCTACTTCCGAACGCGATCGAAACGCTATGCGTTCTGGTCCCACTAGCCGCCAGTACGACTCTCAGTGGAAACAGCCAGGTCGGCTCTGCAGCTCGGCCGAAGTGGCACCTTGGACTCCGGTTTGCACACCAACTGCTTCCGCATCTCCTCCCGATGATCAAGATGTTGGATGAGGTGAACTGGAAGATGCGAGACACCATGGAGGCGAACAACCAGGCTCGGCACGAGATGAACGACTGCTCATTCCAGGAGCGAGCTGCAGAGAACCACTCCTGGGTGATCGAGCTCGAAGACGCATGCGGGATTCTGTGTGGAAAGCTCGCGTGTGTGCTCGCGTCACAGTCTTCCGATCTGCGAAGCGCAAACGGAGACGGTCATTCGCACAGCACGCTCTCTGTGGACGGCTACTCTCTGCCTACAGCTCCAACCGATTCGTCCGCCACGCAAAACATACCGGAGCTTACAAGCATCCTTCGGTGGGAACGAGACGGTGTGTTTGAGACGGAGGACGAGATCGAGAGCTCCGAGGACATGAAGCCTGACGGCTCACGAGAAAACAACGCTGACAGCCTTGGCGACTCGCTGTTCCGCATCGGACTGTGCTTCTTCCACGATCTGCTACGGAAGCTGACGATATCGTCGACGAAGTGCTTCCTGCTCGAGGAGTTGGTATCTGCGATCAAGAGCAAGAGCGAGCTACAGCACTCAAAGCAACGTCATCTCGTTCACGTCACCTCTGACTCACCGGTAACTCTGAAGCCGATCGAGAACCTGTACATTCGGCTCGCGAAGATCATCTCGGCTGAAGAATCGTCCGTCAATCTGAAGGAGAAGGCACTGATGGCGTGGACGATCCCGCTAATGCAACTAGGAGCGAGTTCAGAAGCCGCAGCGGATGTGGTCGCCAAGTCCGGCATCGTCAGCATCGTTGCAGACACACTCGAGGGCGACTTTGGCGTGATCGAGACTCACTCATCGTTCAACAGTGGCGACGTCACCAATGATCATTCACAAGGGCTAAGCTCTTCGATTCACATCACATCACCACCCAACGAGAAAGCAAGCGCTGCTGTACGGGCCTTCCAGAATATCAAGCCGGTCGCGTCGCTACTGTATGTACGCACTGCACCGCAGGCGCTCAGTCACATCGCATGGGCTGCGTTGTGCGCAATCGCGGTGCAACTGAACGAGTCAAGTGTCTCGGCGATCAGAGCTATCAGCCCGCTTCTCGCACGTGCTGCAACTCCCAGTGTCTCCCGCGGTTCCAGCAGCAAAGAAGTCAGGTCTGCACGGTCAGCGATGTCTCCGCGAAAGCGCCTGACTCTCCCAAAGCGGAATGTCGTGTCCACTGTCCAAGACAGCAGTGACCGCACATACGAATTGCTCTTCCTCCTCCTGTCGAAGGCGAAAGGGGAGCTGGAACTTGAAGGCAGAAGTGCTCAGCGACTGACGACCGTCCTATCCAGAGTGGCGACAACTTCTCAGCGGGATGCGGCCGACACTACCTCCACGTCCAAGGGGCAAGTGTCGCTACTCGGGACTCCAACCCCGGTATCGTCGCTCACGAAACAAGCCGTCAAGTTTGCAAAACATCCATCGGCACCAGAGGCGCGGCTAGAAGCATTCTCGACTGACTCGAACTCGTCGCTGGCGCTTACAGTGTGCTCTTGGATATACATCGAGCAGACTGGAGCAGTATCGACTGGACAGCTGATAGAGCACAGGGCGGCGCAAGCGCACTTCACTGCAGCCGAGGCCATGGCAGAGCTACCAGTGATTTTCTCACTCGGAAACGGATCGCCTGTTGAAGCCGTCGATCCGGAGACATCGCGCGCTTTAGCGCTCCCAGGCGCCGAGTTACTCGTGTTTGCAACCAAGATCGAAGCGACTCAAGTGACTCTAGCGATTGCGCTCAGACGAGAGGGTGAGTTCGCGAGCATGTCAACGTGGGAGACCATCATACTAGCTGACGAGACTCCGGCGGGCAGATGGATCCACTTTGCTTTCGTCACGGATGGATCGGAGCGGCGTGTCTTCCTGGACGGCAAGCGTGCAACCTGTCGTGTCGGAGAAGCGTCAAGTGATCTGCCGGCTGCTTTTGCCTCAAAGAGACTATCGTTCAAGCCCTTGTTATGGGTCGGTGGGGCTCTCCAAGAACAAGAAGTGTCTCTCGTGATGCCAAACGGTTGGCGCTCAAATGGCGTAGCATCACCGAAGGCAACAAGCGTGAAGAAGCACGACCTGGCGGGCGTTGTAGACGACGTGCTGGTGCTAAATACCTCGCTGACTGATCAAGATGTCGCGTGGATCGCAGTGCGAGGACCGGTTCTCTTTCAACTGAAGCGCCAGGATGTGATCAAGACCCACTGCGGCGACATTCTTCAGCTCCTGTGTCAGCTCCATTGCTTTAGCGACTCCATTGCTACCCGAAGCACTCACGACACATCATCAGCACTGTCAGGTCGCTGGACGACACTATTCATCGAGCTGCTTGACATTGTCCAGCTTGATGGCTCGACGCAGGTGTACCTTCGCGATCTGCTGGCCGAGACGCTCCCTCAGATCCCGCCCTCCCTCCACAGTGGTATCTCGCTCTCAAGTCTCTGTCGAAGTTTGTTCAAGGGTCTTGAGGACCGGCGTTCGCCCACCGACGACGCCTCTATCTCGTGTTCGACTGCTTTGATCTTTGCCGGAGGAGTTCGATTGATCCAGAGCCTCTGGCGGAGTCCGTTTTGGAAGGAAGAAGTCGAGGCGCTGGCAATGGAGTCAGCATCCGAAGAAGGTGACCTGCTGACGACTCATTCCGTTCACTCCGCCGACAACAAACCAGACGTTTGGCAACTCGCCGCACTGTGCTACGCGTTGGGAGGCTACTCGGAACTCGCAGTGAACGAGTGCACAGCCAGACGAAGCGAGCAATCCCTAATTGGCGCTTTTGCTCCTACAAGGATGGAGGCTCCCTACTCGTCACACATGGCAACTCGCGATACCCGTGGAGACTCTACCGCTTCAGTTCCTTCACCTGATCTTGTGTTTCGACTGGCGCGCAAGCTCCTTGCTTCTGTGTTCGAGATGCCACCTCGTGGTTCTTCTCCTGCAGAAGACGGCAGAGCGCTCGATCTTCTCGCGACCGATGAACGGGTCGCACTTATGACACATCTGCGAGCATCGGTTCTCCGCTTTCTGGCGACCGACTCATTAGGCAGTGGAACCACCAGTCTTCTTTGGACACGAGAAGGTCCTGGAGATGAAAACCGACTGCAGCAACAACAGGAGCCCATCGGTCTGATCCTCACACTCGCCTCGAGCGCGGCTACTGAGGTCGTCATGGCGGCACTTGGACCTGACTATAAGAGAGCAATTCGAGTGCGATCGGTCCGCGGACTCCTGGAGAGGTTAGTGTCAACGCCGAGTCGCGTCAGCTCGACTCTCTCGATCCCCCAGCTCGAAGAGCTAGCGTGGAACCTCTGGACCAGTTCAAGCAAATGCAAGCGAAGTGTAAACGAGACGTGTTGGTGGCAGGAGAACCGGAGCGAGCGCCAGTCCGTTCTCGAGATCCTGGGCGGCGAGGTCGAGATTTGCCACTTGACTGTGAAGGCGCTGGAACACTTTCCCACTGTTCGTCTGAGCAACGTCGCGATCGCTGCGGACACAGGGCTGTGGTTCTACGAGGTCACGGTTCTGAGCGACGGACTGATGCAAATCGGGTACGTCGACAGCGACTTCGATGCTGATCCAGTTCAGGGACAAGGTGTTGGGGACCACACGAACAGCTGGGGCTTTGACGGCTATCGCTGCAAGAAGTGGAACGTGAACTCGTCGGAGTATGGCGTAGCGTGGAGCGCTGACGACGTCGTCGGGGTGCTTCTCGACACGGATCGGATGGAGCTCAGCTACTTCCTGAACGGCAAGTTTCTCGGTGTCGCGTTCTCCGGTCTCCCGATGACAGCAAGCTCGCGGATGTGTCCCGCCGCGTCACTCAACGTCCACCAAGCTGCTTTGTTCAACTTTGGGAGCCCCGACTCGGAGCTGCTGGGATTCGCTCATGCTCCAGTCCTTGACTCGGAGCAAGACCAGTGTCGCTTCCAGCCGGTGGCAGCTGCAATGGCACTTGTTCTGAAGGATGGGGCGAAGCACCAGACTGGCGACGAAGCGGAAGGAGCGATCGGCTTCAGCATTCACGATATGCTGCTGCACGGAGGTGAAGGTGAAGGCACCGACATAGCTCAGTCCAATAGCGATGACGGTGATGACACCGACGCGAAAGGCGTTGCCGAGTTGGCTGAGATGCTCCCAGGTGTCAGCTTCTTAGACACGTTCGCGCGTGACAATCGGCTCGACTTCCTCTCCTCGCTGCAGGTGCGCAGGCAAGAAGCAAGCGGCGACACGAGCACTCTCCGGGTTGACGATCGAGTGAAGGTGGGCAAGACCATGCAGTCGGGACAGCAGTTGCCTTCTCACCACGACGAAGCGGTCGTTGACGACGACCTTGCAATGGAGCTCTCGCTGTCATGGAATGTGTACAACAGCTCTGGGTTGGGTGACGTGAGGGAAGCTGTGCTACTGCCATCCATCAAAAACACCACCACAGGCAGCCAGGACCCTGCTGTCGCTCAAGATCTCACCGCCTCTGAGGCAGTGCTGCGATGCATCACGCTGGACAACGTGTTGGCTGTCGTGTACGCGCGTCACACGTTGTGCCACATCCTCACGAGTGCAACATACACTGAGGAGGCTCTCAACCTTGTGTCGAGATGGTGTGTTCAGCCGGATTCGACCCGCAGGCTACTTCAATTCATCCGAGTTGCACTGGGAGTCGGGGGCCAGGAGATCATGGCGGAGTTGCAGCATGCTGCTGGGGCGTTGAACACGTTGAGAAGATCGTTGCAGATGCTAGAATCGCTTCGAACGCTGTTGAAGTTGGAGTTCGCCCGCTCTTACGAGAGAAGTGACGCTCTTGCAGACAGCGAGCACGCACGTTCAGCGACGCAGCGCCTTCCGATCTTCCATGCTCTCTTTTCGGAACTGAAGAATCAATGTATGCAGCTCCTAGCACTCGATCAAGACCGCAAGAGGAGTCGCGAAGATGCTTGGACGTGTGGGTTTTGGGTGGTATGGCTAGCCGAAGTCATCCTCACTTCAGTCGACGAACAATTTCGGCAACTATCTCTTGCTGGCAGATCCGAGTTCGAGCTTGTGGTGACCAGCACTTGCTTCAGTTTGCCGTTCTTCCAGACGCTGATTGATCTCGCGTCGATCGGCTCCACGCCAGCGAAGCTCGCTGCGTTCACACTGATGAAGTGTGTACTGTCCGGCGTGGCTAGCGCGAATCGTAAGGATATGCCTCCTGCACAAATGGATATAGGAACCGAGTGGAAAACCGCGTCGCTCGAGGCTCTTGTTGGCGCGATGGGTCTGCAACGAACGCTCGAGCTGTTTGCCAAGCGATCTCGGAAGGAGAACGTGAGTCGTGTGTTCTGTTCGAGTGTGACAGCAGCCATGTTTGAGCTTCTCGCATGGCACTGGGAAACGATTCGGTGCGACCACCGCGATGCTGCGCCAAGTCGTCTCGGCTCCGAGAGGGACGGCGGAGTCATCGAGCTCCACATCGAGTCGTTCTCACCAACTCACGCAACGGTATCCTGGAGCCAGAAGCTGGAGCCAAATGATCCGAGCCCCGACAGTGTCAGCACTTCTGATGCGGCTGCGGAGAGCACGGTGTTGTCACTGAGCGTGTACCGGCAACCGAACGTGTTTCAGGCTGATGCAGACAGCACAGCTATACGTGGCCACGTTCTGCCATCGAAAGGAGCGTACACAGTTCGGAACCTGTGTCCGGATACGCGATACGTCTTCCACCTCAGCCATTTGGAGACGATAGCGACGCCAGCTCCACTTGTCTCTCACGAGACTTTGGATTCGGTTGTGGAGAACTCTGAGCCATCATCACAAGCGAGCGAGCAGCTTCCACCTCCGGAAGTATCTTCATGCACTGAACAGCCGACAGCTCTCTCGAAATCGTGTGCGCTGGTCCTCCAAACGCCCCCAGAGCCTGTGTTCCAGCTCGATGGCGACTCGATGGGGA
The DNA here is from genome assembly GCA_023334365.1 of Globisporangium acanthophoron. Lineage (NCBI taxonomy): Eukaryota > Oomycota > Peronosporomycetes > Pythiales > Pythiaceae > Globisporangium > Globisporangium acanthophoron. The sequence continues at coordinate 15,480 of JAASGU010000379.1, forward strand.
AGAATCTGATGCTCTTCAACCGCAACCTGTCCGTGAAGAACCTGGTCAACAAGAAGTGGCACACTGTGCGCGCATCCGTCGGCTTCGACGAAGGCGTCCATCAGTGGCATGTGCGCATCGACACGTGCGTCTCGAAGAACGTGTTCATCGGCGTGTGCACGCTGCAAGCGAGTCTCGACAACTACATCGGCAGCGACGGCTACGGCTACGGTTTCCTCGCAAACAAGGCTGTCTGGCACAACAAGAGCAAGGTGCACTCATACGGTGAGATCTTCAAGCAGGGCGACCTGCTCCACGTCACACTCGACTGCAACGCGAAGACGCTCGCGTTCAGTCGCAACGGCGAGTACCTCGGTATTGCAGCGACAAACTTGCACGCCGCTGGCGGCGGTGGGTCCAGCTATGCAAGCAGCTTGAGTGCTGGTGAAGCGTGCAAGTGGTATCCTGCGTTCTCACTGTACAACAAAGACGACCAGCTCACGATCACTCCTCCGTCGGCGGCTTCCTCGATGTACGCACACTCAGTCGATCGACCACAGAACGCGTCAGTGCTCGACTTGCTGGAAGCCATGGAGCATGTCAAGGCGTACGAGACTCTGGGAGACGCAAATCCGACTTCGTTGGCCAGCCGCGAGCGACTGTATGCAGCTGCGTATGTGGACTTCACAGCATGGAGCGCTCGCGAGCTGCTGTTCCGCGAAGCCGATCTCGGGCGGCTCGTTCGCATCGACGCAAGCTCCGCTGCGACGCACCGATTCGGGTTCTCAAATGGAGATGCTGTGTTCACAGCGCGAGGCCAAGCCACTGTCCTCGGCGTGCACAACCACGAACTCTGGTACGAGTGCGACAACAACGACTTGAATGACGCGCCGGTGCTTGGCACATGGAACCTGCACGTGTGCAAGCAGATGCTGACGTCTCCGAGCGAGTTCCCAGTCCACAGAAGCATCCATGGTCTCCACAAGAGTGATCACCGCCACCACCAGGCAGACTTGTCCGACAGGGACGAGCAAAGTGAGCCAGCCACGCGCCATGAAGTACCTGGGCACGAAACCCTCACGTACGAGGCGTTCGAACGGGCACAAGAGCGGTGGAACGGGATGCAAGCGTACAAGGACCTCGACGTGGTACTCGTGGAGATCCTGAACGAGATCGCATCCTCGAGAGCGATGCGCAACCCGCAGTGGCTCTCGTTCTCGGATGTCTCCGCCGAGTTGGTTCTTGGCGAAACCACAGCTCCGCTGCTTGAGCAGCTCCGAGCGACACTCAATGAGAGCTGCGAGCGAGAGACACGACCTTTGCTCCTGGCGCGAATTGGACTACTATTGTTCGTGAACCGAAGCCTGTACGCCACTACTCGCCTTACTGTAGCTGAGCCAGCGCGCGCTGCACTCTTCCCACAGTCGCTCAGCACTGCGTCTGCTAGTCTGAAGAAGAGTGCTTCGGATGACAACGTTGACGACGACGACGACGAGAGTGAGAGTGAGAGCGCGACAGACAGGAAGAAACAACTCGCAGATGCCAGTTCTGCAGTTGCCACCGACTTCCTCGCGACGCTCGCCAGCGCCATGGCATCGAGCCGCTTCGGTCGCTCCTGTGTTGACGGCACTAACACTCTACCTGCTCGGATGCTGTTCAAGGCGCAGAAAGCAAAGTTTGTCGCCGAGTTGCTGCAGCGAACGACAACGCCAACGCTGAATTCGCCAGCGAGGGATCTCCAGACAGAGTTCGCGACCTCGAGTGCCTTCGACGACACGTACGACCCCAGCGATCTTCCGCGTGTGTGTATACGCTACCCAGTCTCCAGATGCACTCCGTTCTGGAGACCGTCGACAGTGTCGCGCAAGAGGTTGTTTGTCATGGCGAAGCGGAGTCGAAGCGAGTCCTTGTTCGCTCAGGTCTCGAAGCAGCTAGAGAACATGTCTCCTCGCGACTGGCGACGGGCGTACAGCACGCCGTTCGAGCCGCTGCCGACGACACGCGCGTTCCACGTTACTATCACTGCCCCTGTCGAGCCCGTTACTGGCGACGGTGTCGGCAGTAAGAACAAGACCCTACACCTTGGCAAGGCGAAGGCGAACGCTGTGGATATGCTCGACGGAGTGAAGATGCCTTACGGCGAAGGACTGGAAACAGAGCTCGAGGGCAGCGTGCAGCAGCCACCGTCACCTTCTGCTCCTGTCACAGCAACTGTGGGAACGCAGCCGTTCCCGCACCACTTGCAGAGTCAAGCGACGCAGTACGCGAGACTGCTGGAAGAACTTCTGAACGAAGTGCAGTCGCCTGTGTTCCCACTGTTTGTTCCTGTTGCTGGCGGCAATCTCGTGTTAGACGTGAACACGGCGCTGCTGGCACCCGGAGTCATCGCGCAATCCAGTCTGGCACCAGCGCAGGTGCTGCGCTGGTTCTTCCAGCTCGGGCAGATCTTCGGACTCGCATGGCGGGGGAACGTCCTATTGCCGCTCCAGTTCGTGTCGAGTGCGTTCTGGACCGACTTGGTCGACGACGTCATGCTGTCCCCACTCGAGACAGCTGCGGACCTCGTACGCAGTGGTGCGCAAGGCTGCGTCGTGCAAGATGGCGAATCGAGGCTGGCGATCCTCGAAGCGATCCGCGAAGGGATCTTCTCGGTCATCCCGAGCCGCTGCTTCTCGCTCTTGACGCCGCTCGACGTGAAGTCCCGGCTGTCGGATCCGAACGACGTGTTCGCGATCGAGACTCTCCAGCGCCATGCCGAGTTCGACTCGAAGCTGCGCCACCACGCGATGTTCTGGGAACTCGTCGGCTCGTTCACAGCAGTGGAGCGCCGCGCATTGCTTCTCTTCCTCTCAAGCACAAGCAGCAGCAGCAGCGCCAGCCGACGAGATCGCTCGAGTGAGTCGGTCGAGTCACCTCCGTTTGTGCTCGAGATCAGCGGCGACGCACTCGCCGACAGCCAGAGCCACCCGGACGCATGCTACCCCGTCGTCGTGGCTGTGAGCGCGCTCCGAAGTCGCCTCCACTTGCCAGCGTACTCGTCCCTGGATGCGATGCGCAAGAAGCTCACACTCGCCATGACCGCCGGCAGCACTAACTACTCCATCTGAGTCGAAGGCTGCTCAACCACTTTCAAAGGCTCGCCGCCACTTCCAACGCTAAATACACTGTACACCTACCTGTCGCTACGCTCTCTCTCGCTCGCCTTCGCTCGCGCGTCACACAGCGGCGTCCGTGCCCGAGTAGCTCTTGGGGTGCTGCTGGGAGCGCGCCTGCGGCTCGAAGGTTCTCGCCGCCGTGCGGTCCTGCTCGGGGCTGCTCTCGGACCCCTGCTCCTGATACCGCGCACGGAAGAGCTCCGAGTTGCTGCGCGGCGGCTCGTCGTCGTCCATTGACAGCGCGCGTGAGCGGGAGCTCGGCGCGCTGAGCGACCAGCCCGTGTTGCGGTCCTCGAAGAGCAGCACGATGCTCAGGAAGAACGTCACAACCGCCATGCCCAGCAACAGCCACATGTCGGCGTCGTAGCTGCCCGTCTCGTCGCGCAAGAAGCCGATGATGATGTTGCCGACCGACGCGCCGATGGCGTCCGTGATCTCGACGATGCCGAACGCGGCGCCAAAACTCTTGCGGCCGACCGACTTGGCCACCGCGGCGATGAGGATCGTCGGCGTGAACGAGAGACATATCGAGATGAGCACCATCGAGACGACCGGGTCGACGTCCGTGAAGATCATGAGCGCGTACGCGAGGATTGAGAGCATCGACGAGACGATGATGAGCAGCATGCGGCCGCCGAACTGGTCGATGCAGAGCCCGATGAGCGGCGCGAAGACCACGAACGAGTGCGAGATGCTGCTGACGATGCCCGACTTGACGATCGAGTAGCCGTAGCGCTGGTAGAGGAAGCTGCTGCTGACGTTCTGGAAGAGGTGGAAGACGTTGATGAACATGACGTGCAGCACGGCGATGACCCAGAACATGCGCGAGAACTGCTGCACGGACTCGCACGAGACCTCCTCCTCGCCCTTGTGGTGGTGGCGCTGCTGGCGGTCACGCAGGACCTTGCTACGGCGCTTCGTGTCCGCGTAGTCCTTGAGCCAGTGGAGCTCCGGGTCGAGCGGCTCGCCGGCGTTCACGCGCTCCTTGACGACGGCCTTGAGCCGCGCCGTGTAGCGGCACACAACGACGCCCACGAGTACGCACGCGAGGCAGATGAATACGCCGTACCAAAGCGCACTGACGTAGCCGCCGAAGTGGAGTGCGATGGGCGCGACCGTTGACTTGGCGAGCATCTTGGAGACGTTCGTGACTGCGACACCGACGCCCATGGCGAACGTGAGCTCGCGGTTGCGGAACCAGTAGGCGATGAACACGCGCGCGCCGACGACGACCGAGCCCTCGCCGACGCCGAAGAACACGCGGCCGAAGAGCGCGAGCCAGTAGAGCTTGAACTGCATGCCGAGCGCGAAGATGGCCTGGCCCACGCAGATCCATGCGAGGAAGAAGATGATGCTCTTGTGGCCGCTCTTGTCGAGCAGCCGGCCACCGAAGAGCGGCAGGAACATGTTGGGCACCGACACGGCCGAGATGAGCGCGCCGTACATCGTGTTGGTGATCGGGAAGTCCGGGTCGTCCAGCATGAGCTGCTCGAGCGACGACATGCCGTTCTGCGAGAGAGGGAGAGAGGGCGAGCGGGTCAGATCCTCTGGCGCCACCGTCTGTGCATGCAACATGCGCCAACCAAACGCACCTTGACGAAGTGGCCGCCGAATGGGATGGCGCTCATGAGCAACAGCAGGTAGAAGCGGTGCGTCGACGAGAGTGTGCGCCAGAACGCCCACGCCGGCGCCTTTTGTAGCGGCGGGCGGGCGGACTCGGTCACGAGCGGGGTCTGCTCGCCGGCGGATTTGTGCGGCGCCGAGTGTTTCGCTACGAGCTCCATATTGCTAGTGCTGCTTGCTGTTTGCGCTGCTGCTGTTGGTGTTGCTGCGTGCGGGGGAATGCGCGTGCGGAGAGCGGGGCTTCCGGTCGGGTGGAGGCAGGTGGCAGGAGGCGATCTGCTGGCAGGTGTGTGTGGCTCTCTCCCGGCGCTCGAATTTGGGAATGAGCTTGTTTCTGGCGAGAGCGGACGGTGGGCGGACGAGCGGACGGAGTGCCGAGATGCAGAGACGAGACGCGAGCCAAAAGGCGATCCGGAGGCGAACTCTGTCTGCTGGTGCGGCGAGCGCGAGTTGCAAAGTGAGCAAGCACCACAGGGGCGAACGCGGCAGCTTACGGCGATGAGGGCACCGAGCTGGAGGTGGCGTCAATGGCTTGCGCAACAAGCGTTTCTCCGGTCGTGTGCAAGCTGGCCGGATGGCGAAGGACTCGCGACTCGCCGCTCGAAGGCGGGTCTTCATGCTGTCGCGATCACAAAAGCTGCAGGTGCGCTGAGCGCTGTGCGCCACGCAGTCGCTGAGCGTGGCGCGTGCCACGGAGCCAATCGGCATTCTCGACGACGAGTGTGGACACTCATCACATCGCGCGATAACAGGAGCTCGAAACTACGACTGGTGGTGAAGGCATTGCCGTCGAGACAGGTGTCACGATGCTGTCGCGTGGCCATCATCGGCTTGAAGCTTGCAAAGCGGAAAGCACGCACCTCGATTCCGAGGGTTTGCATACGGGTGGCTGCGTCTGTGGCGACGAGGAGCGTCGTTATATGTGCTCGCGAATCAATCGGTGTGCAACTCGGTTCGTCCCGAGTTGCGAGTAGGATACATGAGCGAGTAAACGGAATCGAGAGCAACTACTGGAGCTCGCTCGCGAGACTCGAGTCCGCGTCCTCGCCTGCCGCCTGACGGCGTGCGAGGGTAGCGAGGTGCCCAAAGCGAGAGCAACGCATGTGGTGCACTACAAACACCTCGATCTGCCCATTTTCACATTTTGATATGTCATTAATGGCAATCTTGTGTGGTCGACACAGATTCGAGCGGACGACGGTTTCGGTATTCGGTGCATCTGGCCAATCGAAGGAAAGATTCGCGACGTTTGGATCAACGGCACGCGTCCTTACGCCAATCAGACTCCTACATAGCCTCTTTTATCGAACGACGAGCGGACGCGAGCTGACTTGTGTCCTCTATGCCGTCCGCTGGAGGATGTAGAACATTGGTCAGTGCATATGTACTGATCAATTGATATTCGTCATCCAAAATCAGTGCATCTTCCTTACAAACACCGTCATTTCCTTTTGTTTCAACTTGCCGAACTAAATCAGTGATTTTTGGAATCTGGTGGTGCAAATGGTGGATAAGGAGTGTCTCGACACATGGATGCACCGTGGAGACGCTTTGCGAGGCCGCTTGCCTGCGATTGGAGCTCCGCACGCTCCGT
>JAASGU010000380.1:0-21818 GCA_023334365.1 Globisporangium acanthophoron
ATGGTCGAGTGGCTCGTGCACGTGTACCACAAGATCCTGCCGCGCGAGTACGTCGTGCTGTGGCTCTCGTTCATCGCGATCAACTGGGTCTCGCTCGAGCTCGGGATGCTGCTCGGCATCTGCTTCGCGATCCTCAACTTCCTGCTCGGGTACGCCGAAGTGCGCGTCGTGACCCGCAAGTCGCGCAAGTCCGCGGCTGTGCGCAAGTTCGCCGCGCGCACGATCCTCGCGCAGAAGCGCGAGTCGATCGTGTACCTCGAGCTGTACGGCTACCTGTTCTTCGGCTCGTCCGTGCAGATCCTCGAAGGCGTGCAGAAGGAGGTGCACGTGCGCAAGGCAGTTGGTGGGCTTCGCGACGGTGGCGGCAGCACCACCACGTCCACAGCAGCAGCAGCAGCAACCGGATTCGCCTCCGCGCTCGCAGGACGCCTCAAGCGCACGGGGTCGCACACCACCGTCCCGATGACTCCCGTCGCGAAGCTCGACGTCCCGATCGAGTGTCTCGATGGCAGCGCCGCGCCGAGTGCCCAAGGAGTGCCCACCGAGTACGTCGTAATGGACTTTGGGCGCGTGTCGGGGATGGACGCCACCGCCGCGCGCAGCTCGTTCATGATCCTGCTGCAGATGTGCAAGCGCCACGGCATCACCGTGCTCTTCGCGGACGTGCTGCCGGAGATCCGCAACCTGCTCGTGAGCAACGACATCGCGGACCCCGCGAGCTTCTACCCGACGGCGGACTCGGCGCTCGAGTGGTGCGAGAACCAGCTGCTCGAGCCGACCAAGCACGCGATCACCAAGGACGAGAAGCGCATCGTGTCGATGAGCGTGCTGCTGCACCGCTTCATGGGCGAGCCGGACGACTCGAGCTACTTCAAGGGCGTCGACCACTTCTTCACCAAGCACACCGTGCGCGCGGGCCACGCGTTCTACGACATCGCGGACCTCCCCGACCACTTCTTCTTCCTCGCGTCCGGCCGCGTCGCGCTCTACATGCATAGCGACGGCAGCGCGGCAGCCGTAGCGAACGCGAACGAGACTGCTCTCTCCACCTCATCGTCGTCCTCGTCGATGAAGGATGCCACGACCGAGAAGCCCCTCGTACCCGTCGAGTCCGTGCTGCCCGGCGCCATGTTCGGCGAGGTCGACTTCTTCGGCCGCCAGTACCGCTACATGGCTGCGCGTGCCACGGAGCCGTGCGTGGTCTTCAGCATGAGCCGCGCGACCTACGAAGCCATGGATGAGCAGGAGCCGCAACTCTGGAACCGCCTGCGCGACGTCGTCATGCAGTCCATGGCGCTCGCGATCACCAACACGACGTCGATCAACAGCTTCAACCACACGCACGACAACCAGCCAGCCGACAACCAGCAGTAGGCGACGCCCACCGCACGCGAATGCACCACGCAGTCTACACAGTTGCTCTTGATTCATCACCACCACCACCTGGGATCTGCCACGCACGCGTTAGCAACGGAGCGGCTGGCTGGCTGCTGCGACCGCATGCGACCACACGAACCTGCCTATATGTTTGCTTGCCTGCTTGCGTCGCCACCAGTGTACGCGCCAGGCATCAGAAGCGGAAGTTGCGTGCGAGCTCGCGGATCGTGTTCTGCTCCGTCCAGCCGCACACAAGGCTCAGGCGCTCCGTGCTCGGGTCGTACACCACGTCCTGCAAGCAAGCACACCACAATACCAGGTAAGTGCGTGCTCTGTGTACAGCCGCACGACCACGAGAGCGCGCACGCACCATCGGAGCCAGCGCGACGATGAAGATGCCCGTTCGCTCCTCGTGAGAAAGCGCGTTGCCGAACAGGTCGGCGAACTCGTCGTGCGCGAGGCTGCGGTGGATCTGCGCGAGCGAGCAGAACTCGGGCGACGTGTACTGATCGAAGTCGTGCGGGAAGCCGAACAGCTTGAGGAACGCGAGCCGCCGAATACCCTCGTACACGACACTCACAGTGTTCTCCGAGGCGCTGGTGGACGGAGGGGCTGTCGGCGCCGGGTTCGCGCCGCGTTTGCCCACCTGGCGCAGCTCGGCGCGGAACAGCGAGATGAGCTTCTCGCGAACACGGTGCGCTTCTCTGTCTGCGTGGCGGCTCTCGAGGTTGAATCGCGCGCTCAGCTGCGCGCTGCGGTCGGCTTCGATACGCTTGGCGCGGTCCAGCTGCGCCTTGCAGGTGATGAGGTCGTTCATGATCGAGTCCGTGCGCGCGACGCTTGGTCCGCGATCCTGTAGACGAAGTTGCGCTCTCGCGGCCGCCAACTCCTTCTCCAGCTGCTGCGTCACCCGCTTGGCGCTCTCCTTCACAGCCGCCACCTGTATGCTCGCCTTCACGCGCACTTCGTCGCACTGGATGAGCATCGTCTGCAGCCGCTTGCGCAGCGCGTTGTTCTTGTTCTCGAAGGTCGCTCTCTCCGCCTTCTCCTTCTTCAGCTCCATCACGAGCGAGTTCACGACCTGCTTGTGCGTCTTCTCCATCTTGGACACGTCGACATCAATGCCAGCGATCGAAGCCGATGGCGGAGGGCTGGAGCATCGCATAACGAGCCAGACAAGCGTCAGAACACAACACAGCAAGTGTTGAAGGTGTGCATGCAGCAGCGAACGTACCGCCGAGCGCGCTTCTGCTGGGGTTCGCCCAGTCCGGACTCCGGTCCTGTCGGCGTGAGGGTATCTGCTGCGCCTGGTGCGAACGTCGAGGGCCTCGGTGCTGGAGCCAGCGAGCTCGCGTTCAATCCGACGCTCGGAGACGAAGTTGCTTCGTTCCTCGGTGGTCGCTGCTGTTGCTGCGGTGGTGGTGGAGGGGGAGGCTGGTAGTGCTGCTGTAGTTGCTGTTGTCGCTGTTGCATGTGCTGCTGTTGCTGCATCTGCTGTGGAGAGGAGGAGGGGCGCTGGGAAGGGGAGGATGTAGCAGAAGAAGAAGGAAGACGAGCACCGCTCGCCATCGCCGCTCTCGCTATCGGCGCTGGCGGCGGCAGATACGACGACGGCGGGTCTCCAATGTACGACTCTTCGCCCGTCTCGAGGTCCGTCGCTGGGTACTCGTACACGCGGTTCGGTGACGCGTTCAGGTCGCGCTCGACGTGGAAGACGAGCTCGCCCTGCCGCGTGGCCTTGAGGTGCTGAATGACCTCGAGGAAGCTCAGGTCGTCCAGCGTGACGCCATTCACCGAGAGCAGGATGTCGCCGAGGCGCAACGGGGACTTGGCGGCCGCCGAGTTGCCCTGCAGCGTCGACACGCGCAGCTTGCGCTGCGTGTCGTGGCGGATGCCGAAGCCCAGGCGCTCGCCCTGCTTCATCACGCGCACGGTCATGCGCACGATGTTGGGACCGTTGCCGTCGCTCGCTGCCCTCGCTGCTGCAGCTGCGACGCGCGGCGGCGTCTGCTGCTGTTGCTGCTGATCCTGGTGGTGGTGGAGTTGCTGCTGGTGGAGACTGCGACTAGTGCGTTGCGGGTCGGCGTCGTACGCCTGTTCGTCGCTGAAGCGCGGGTAGCGCTGCTGCGCGTCGCTGGCCCACGCGCCGCCGCGTGTCGCAGCTGCAACCGCGGCCGTCTGGCGCGACGGCAGCTTCGCGTGTGTGAAGACCACCGTGTCGCTCTGCAGCGTCGGCGGCGGCGGCGTGGGCATTGCGGTGGTACCTGCTTGAAGGCGATGGCGGCGGCGCTTTGCGATGGTGTATTCGCGCCAAAATGTCGAACATCCCGCGTTTTCGTCACTATCGAATTTCATAACCGAGATCAATGGTGTGGTGGAGTATCGTGCCACATGAATGTGGTGTACAACATCGTGTGGCACGTCGGTGCGCCAGTCATCCCGCTCGATCGCATTGAGCATCAAGCGGCGTGGCCAGCAGTAGCAGCAGCAGCGCTCGCTGTCCCCCTCCACTGAGCGCCACCGCCACAACTACCGCCTCCAGTATGGCCAAGAGCGAGGAGGAGACGCCGACCACCGGCGCCGCGATGGATGAGGAGCAGGGCTTCAGCGGCGACAAGAGCTTCGCGGAGCTCGGCGTGGACGACGCGATCTGCGAGGCCATCGCGGCTGTGGGCTGGAGCCGCCCGAGCAAGATCCAGCAGGAGACGCTCCCGCACGGACTCGCGGGCCGCGACATTATCGGCCTCGCGGAGACCGGATCGGGCAAGACCGGCGCATTTGTGATCCCGATCCTGCAGACGCTGCTCAAGGCGCCGCAGCGGCTCTACGCGCTCGTGCTGGCGCCCACGCGCGAGCTCGCGTACCAGATCAGCGAGCAGTTCGAGGCGCTCGGCGCGTCAATCGGGCTCAAGTGCGCGTGCATCGTCGGCGGCATCGACATGATGAACCAGCAGGTGGCGCTCGCGCGCAAGCCGCACATCGTGATCGCCACGCCCGGGCGCCTCGTGGACCACCTCGAGAACACCAAGGGCTTCAGCCTGCGCACGATGAAATACCTCGTGCTGGACGAGGCCGACCGCATGCTCAGCATGGACTTCGAGGAGGAGATCAACCAGATCGTGCAGCTCATGCCTGCGGAGCGCAACACGTACCTCTTCAGCGCCACGATGACGTCCAAGGTCGCCAAGTTGCAGCGCGCGTCGCTCAAGAACCCAGTCAAGGTCGAGATCACGCACAAGTTCGCGACGCCCGAGACGCTCAAGCAGCACTATCTCTTCATCCCGGCTAAGTTCAAGGACTGCTACCTCGCGTACGTGCTCAACGAGGTGGCTGGTCAGTCCGTGCTCATCTTCGCGAGCACGTGCAACGGTACGCAGAAGGTGACGCTCATGCTGCGCAACCTCGGCTTCCAGGCGATCTGCCTGCACGGCCAGATGACGCAGCCGAACCGCCTCGGCGCGCTCAACAAATTCAAGGCCAAGAGCCGCAACATCCTCGTGTGCACGGACGTCGCGAGCCGCGGGCTCGACATCCCGAGCGTCGACGTCGTCATCAACTACGACATCCCGACGCACGGCAAGGACTACATCCACCGCGTCGGCCGCACGGCGCGCGCCGGTCGCGTCGGCACGGCCGTGTCATTCGTGACGCAGTACGACGTGGAGCTCTACCAGCGCATCGAACACCTGCTCGGCACCAAGCTCGACGCGTACCCGTGCGAGGAAGAGACCGTGCTCGTGATGTCGGAGCGCGTGAACGAGGCGCAGCGTATGGCGACGATCGAGATGAAGGAGTCGGGAGGCACGGGCGGGGGCAAGCGTGGGCGCTACTCGCGCGGCGAAGGCGACGAGGGCGACGAGGACGATGACAAGGGTGGGCAGAAGAAGTACAAGTCTGCTGGCGGTCGCGGCGGTGGTCGTGGTGGCGGTCGTGGTGGTCGTGGTGGCGGTGGTCGTGGTCGTGGTGGTCGTGGCCGCAAGTAGGGAGGGAGAGAGACAAGCAGCTCCAGCCTCCGCCTCATAGACGCTTCTCCTAACTTAACCACGTTGCATGCGTTCGGTGTGCGCGTGCGTGTATTCGGTTGGTAGCTGCTGTCTATCGGATCTCGTTGCCGACGCCGATAGGCAGCATGAGGTCCGTGCCCAAGCGGCTGCCGCCCGTGGCCTTGGAGCTCGGGAACGCGTTCCAGAACCGCAGCGTCTCGTCGCCCGCGCCCGTGACGATCGTCTGGCCGTCGGGCGACATCGCGAGGTAGAGCACGCGGAAGGTGTGACCCGTGAGCGTCGCGAGCTTCGTCATCGACGGGTACTTCCACACGATGATCTGGTTGAGCGAGTACCCGTGCGTGCTCACGACCTCGTTTCCGTTCTTGGACCACATGAGGTTGCACACCTGCGAGCCTGTGTCGATCGCGTTGATCGCGCTCTGCGTCTGCGTGTTCCAGAAGCGGATGCAGCGGTCGGCAGTGCCGCCGCCGGACGCGAGCAGACCGTGCTGGTGCGGGGACCACGCGATCGCTTTCACCGCCGCCGTGTGGTCGTTGAAGCGCACCATCGGGATCGTGCCGCTGTTGCTGCTGCTGTTGCTGGCATTCGAGCGCGCAGTGTGCATGTTCCAGACGAAGAGCTTGTTGTCGTTCCCTCCGGACGCGAGCTGGTTGTCGTCGAACGACCACTTGAGACCGCAGACCTCTTGCTTGTGGCCGGCGAGCTTGAACTGGAACGGCTCGGCGGCGCGGAGGTCACGCAGGTAGATCGTGCGGTCCCGACTCCCAGACGCGATCAGGTTCGCTCCCCACGCGAGAGTCCCCACGCGCGCCGCGTGTCCGCTGCAAGCGGAGAGAACGCAGACAACGCTGTTAGAACGATCCTACGTGCAACGTGAAGCAAGCGAGCAGGGATGGAAGGGGGGACGTACTTCATCGTGCGCACTTTCTTGCTCGTCGCGACTTCCCAGACCTGCACCTCACCGGAGTTCGTGCCGACCGAGATGTGCGAGCCCTGCAGCACCCAACGAAGAACTGCGTGAGTCTCTTGTGCTTATCCTTTCAGCAACGGCAAACGCACCCGCTGGCTCCAGGCGACTGAGGTGACGCAGTCGGAGGTCCCGAGGTCGCACAGCTTCGTCACTTTGCTCGTGCACGCGCTCCAGAGGTACACGCACGAGCCGAGGCCGACGGCGAGCACGTTCGCAGACGACCAGTCCACGAGGTTGAGGTAGAAGTCGTCCTGCAGCGCCGGTGCGTCGAGGATTTTGAACGGCGTCTTGGCGATCTTTCGTCGGCACTCGTCCATGCCGCTGGCCATCAGTCTGCAGCAAGATGCAAGCGGCGGGCAGCACAACGTTCGTTAGTAGCCGCTGGAGGTGTGGGCACAGAGTGGAGGTGACCCACTCGATCAATCACGACGAAGGACATGGTCACGCACCGTTGAGATGAGCATCCGATGCCGCTGAACGAAGTCGGAGTCTTGACTTCGTCGTGGATCGATCTCCGCGGCGCCTTGAAGCGCAGGATGTTGCTGGATGCGCTAGACGCGCTCAGTCCCGAGAAACCCAAGTTGGTCCCACTGCTGCCGAACGCTCCAGGGTTCCCGCCGCTCGTCGAGTAGTTGTAGATCCCGCAGCCGTTGCCCGTGGCCATGGACGACGCCGCACCGCCGCTGCCTATCGAGGAGTATGAGCGACCGCAGTCTGCGTAGTTGGTGCAGTCGTGTCGGTGGGAGATTCCCAAGAGCTCGCTCTTGAGCAGCATCGAAAACGACGACGAGGCGCACGAGATCGGGGCGGCATCTTTCGGGTTCGGAGTCGATCCTTGCGTCTGACTGCCGCTGACACTGCCGCTTGGTGCGCTTGAGCTGTGCGTGTTTGTGTTGCTGTTCGTGTGCGCTCGCTGGTTGTTCCTGTATCGTAACGCAACCAACAACTTGTGTGTTAGCTCTGATATCCATCCACTGTCAACGGTAGATACGTCGTACCCGAGCCGTCTTGGCGGATCCGACGTCAGGCCGAAGCCGGCGTCGAGCTTCGTGGACACGCGCGACGGGATGAAGCGGTCGCTGTAGACGTGCTTCGAACTGCAGTGACAGTTTCGTTAGACGGTCGTCATCCCGAGCTGCTGGAGCTGCTGCTGCTGCTTCATGGTCCAAGCAAGTTGGTGCGCACCGCTTTGAGGATCGGTGAGGAAGCGCTGTGCCGAACGAGTTCTCGTCGCTGAACGGGGACAGCCGTGACTGCGTCCGCCAAACCAAACATCGCAGCGACATGTCAGATCAAAGACATGGCATGGGAGTCCCAGGAACCCTCGTCGTGTGCGCGTACCTCGTACTGCTGGTGCAGCGGACGGATCGCGGTGCGCGGAACCACGATCGGCTCTCTCCCCATTTCGGTCTCTGTTATTGCGAAACGAACTGGGGCTCCGACGTCGACGAGAAAGAGGAGGAGAGCGCGCCTGCCTCTTGATGAGCGAGCGAGCGAGTTCGCGAGTGCCACTGGAAAACAACACGCACGCGCGCAACCACCTTCTGATCTCGACAAGCATGAAAATAGACCGCGACGCCGCATCTCATGCCAAAGCGAAACACCTCTGGATGCTAAGTAGTCCGACAAGCGTGCGGCTTTGTGGCTCTCATCGCTTCCTCTTCTCTGGCTCTGACAGCACTCGCGCCAGCTCTCACGTGGCCGCGATCTGCCAACGGCGCGGCGAACCTCGGTTCTCTGACGCTTCAAAGAGTACGGGACGAGCCGCAAATCAGTGGCCCGCTTCGCAGACACGAGAGATCGGCACGCGGGTGCCGATGGCCTCGCTATCCGAGGGATGACCTGCGGAGACCAAAGTTCTCAAGAGAACTTGAGAACTTTGGTCTCCGCATGAGAAACTTGACACGGCAGAGAAGGATAGCACCACAAGCAGCTCGTCGTGTTCCTTGCTCGCTTCACTCTAGTCGAGTCCGAGCATCGTCCTGGAGCAAAAGTTGCGGCCGAAGATCACGCCGGTCGGGTCGACGGACAGCTCCGACTTGTGCATCTGAGCAAAGTACACCTGGGTTATCACGACGAGCTCCCCGGTGTCCTCAGGATCTGTGGCAAGTGCGCTCGCTCGTCGTGGAAAGGATCGCACAACCATCGCGCCGGTGATGTCTTGGCGCACGCGCTCGGTGGGAATGTACGGGTACAGCTCGTCAACGTCGACCGAGTCGATCGCCATCACCGCCAAGTCGCCCACAGAGCCGTCTTCGCGAACGCCTGCGAAATTGGATCGGAGCAAGCTCACGTGCAGCGTGTTCGTCTCGACTTGGGCGCCGGACGACGTCAGCGTGAGGAACCGCTGGGTCGCGACCTCCTGCTCGCTCGTCTCGAACTCGCCCTGGCGCAGCATGAGGTCGCCCGACTTCTCTGTCCATGCGATCTCCATGTTGAAGAAGAAGTCGTGCATGCGCTCGAAGACTTGCCGCACGCTCTTGTAGGTCGGCAGCGGGATCACGTCCATGCACTGGAAGCAGAAGTCGCCGTTCGGCAGCGTGAACTCGCTCAGCTGCGCGTACTCGGCAGTCGGGTCCATGTACCGCATCCGTTCCAGGACGTAGCGCTCCGCGTCGTGAGCCATGCAGTTCTTGAGCTCGCGGAAGGTTGCGGCGCGCTCGTCTGAATCGGCGCTCAAGTGGATGTACCTCGCCAATGGGGTGCTCTGCGTCCGCTGCAACACAAACAGCATGTGAGCTGCTCAGCGGGCGGTACTCACTCTTCCAGCAGCAACGTACCACACCGTTCGAGAGTGCCGACTGCGCGCGCGCGAGTGGCCCCTGCCAGTGCTCTCTCGCCGCCTGCCGCAGCTGCGTGTTCTCCTGCTGCTGTTTGAGCAGTGTGCGCTGGCGCGTCGCCGCCGGCAGCTGCAGCAGCTCCTTCTGCGCCACGAGCTTGCGGATCTGCTCCTCGAGTTCGCTTCGCTCGTTCTGTATGTTCTCAGTTCGTCAATCGCCACACACAACTGCCTAGGAACCTACGAACAGAGCGCACCTTTTTGGCCGCGTACCAGCACTTGCGTCGGGCGGTGGTGGCGCGCGGCTGCTTCGCCGCCCGCTTCTTCGTCGCCGGCTCCACCTCCATGGGCTGGAGCGGCAGAGCGAGAGGCGGCGGCGACGTCGCGGAGGATGACGAGAAGCACGTCATGGGCGGGAAGGCGGGCGTCACTGCGGCCATGATCAAAGCGCTGAAAATGTCTAAGTGTTTGGTAATTGTGTATTCTCAGCTCGAAACTTTCAAGGAATGTTTGGTAATCAGTAAGCAAATGCCAAAAGAAGCAGCCAATCAGAGTGCTCAGTGAGACCCCACATACAAATCCGTCAACTGTCTCCTCCTCAGATTTGGAATTTCTCAGATTTGGGATTTCTAATGAGAGAATTGACTTGAATTTGTATGTGGGGTCTCACTGAGACCTCTGATTGGCTATAGTATACATAAAATAAGCCTGAGAACGCCATATTAAGTGTATAAAAGCGTAAATGGCATATAAATATGCATAAATGCATTAAGCACTGATTGGCTACTGTCTATGGTTTTGTCCATGCTCCTATAGTTATGGCATTTTCCACTTTCTGATCACCTCGTGTGGCCCACACGGAAAGATTCGTTGGAATCTTGTGTGGCCCACGCTACAGACTCGCCGGATCACTCTCAGACACATTCCACACAGAGAGCGCTCTCAGTGGCAGCAGCGATGATGCGGCAGCACACGAACCCGTGGGCGCCGAACTACACGCCGCCCATGATCGTGCTCCTGCACCTGGTCAAGGTAGCGCTCGACAACAACTGGAGCTGCACGAGCGCAGCGAAGCTCTTCAACATCAGCCCAGGAACCTTTGTAAATCACGTAAAAGAGGTGAAGAAGCTGCGCGCAGCTGGGTCCCTGTCGATACACTGTACGCGTTTATCTTCTCCACTGCAGCAAACTCTCGCTCGCTCACTCGCTCACTATCTCGCTCTGTTGCTTTCGTGCTGTCAACGCATACGTATGTTAGGCTTCCTTCTGCACCGACTGTGACGATCCACCGCGAGTTCCTGTTGTTCAAGGAGCCCGTTGTCGACGGCCTCCTTGCCCCAAAGCTCACGGTCGTGCTCGACTACTACAATTGAGAAAGAAAAATCATCGAGGTTTGCTCGTTCCTGCTCCAGCTGGAGCCGGATGCAAAGGCGCTCATGAGCGCAGTCAAGCGCGGGGTCAAAGTGGCGATCCTAACGACCAGCGACGAGTAGACGTGCCCGATCCTACAGTGGCTGGCAGTTGCTGGGGCTGACGTACGGTATCGCAAGATTAAGAGAAAAATGCACCTCAAGGTGCGCTTGGTGGTGCTGTTGTTGTCGTGTGAAAGGTTGGTGAGTCTGACTATGTCTGTTGTCCCAGCATGTGCTATTTGATTCTCTTTGCTGTACACGTGGTAGTCTCAATCTGACTCGGTTCGCAGTCGAGCACTCGGATGAGGACTATACGATCACAACCGGCGAGACCGCCAAACGGCGCGCGCAGTTCTTTAAGACGTTCGACAGCACGCCCAAGATCCCGCTCCCGGACGCGCGATTTCCAGTCGAAAACCCTTTTGCCAAGTTGGAGCAGAAGCGTGCTGTGGCTACCAAGAAGCACGCGAAACGCGTCCTCATTGAAAAGGGGAAAGCCGACGAAGCGGCAGCGCGAGAGGAGCGATCAAAGCCGCAGCCACCTAAGAAGCGCGTGAGAGCGCCGTCGTAGTGTGCGAGTGTGGAGTTTAAATGAGCGAATGTGTAGGTTGAGTGATCTGAGCATAAGAAGATCGAAGGAGTCACAGCCCCGATCGGCACGTTCCCAGCTATCTAATCGAGAAACACGAGGATCTTGGCGCCTCATTCTCTTCTTCCCAGAGCAAATGAGTCCGGATGCGGGGTGTTGCTTAGGGTGCTCTGACACGAGTCGCTATCGTTCACGAGAGACGTGCGAGACGTATCGCCACACAAATCAGTGCAGTAGCAGAAGCTGTATATCGTATCCTTGTCGGATGCAGTGTCGTAGCATGTCGGATGCAGATCTGGTGTGTGAATCAGGACGGGGATTCCTCGAGTGGCTATGGACAAGTCCTTCGATGAGTTGACCGTGTCGGCAGCACCGAACCCTGCGGTCAACTGCTCCGACCGATGTGCGCTCACTTCGTGCACAATCGTTGCGAGTACCTCGTTGTGTTCCATGCAGAGCCTCGCGTACCTGCTCGCGGACGCCGAAGGGCACGATCGTGTCGGAGACGAACGTCGCGTACAGCCACCTCGACGACACGTGGGCCTTCAACGCGAACGATGTCATCTTCAAGGGCATGATCGCGCAGATCAAGTTCTTCGAGGGTACGGGGCATTCTCTCTCTCTCTCTCTCTCTCTGACAGCAAACGGCATGCCATCACCAGCCTAGCAACGCGTGCATGGACACACTGTACCTTATTGCCATGTTCATCTCCACCCGACTCGGACTGGTAGCAACAGTACAACCAACCACAATCAAGACAACTTGCAAAGCAACCAAAGCAATCCAAGTTTGCACCTGCGAAACGCAGCCGTCCTCGAAGGCGCCTCGAGCGTTCTCGCTCAGGGCACACAAGCAGCAACAGCAGCAGCAGCGGCACTGTTCCCTGCTTGCCTGTTGCTTGCTTGTCGCGTGCATGATGAGTTGTTTGGTTGTCCGAGGAGCGTCGACACGGCGGCGCGCGAGCTGCTTGAACTGCCGAGGAACACACGCAGGTGGAGAGGGGGATCTGTCGATCCAGGAGGAGCTCATTGCCAGTTTCAGTGTGTGTCTGTCGTCTTGTGACCTGTCTTGTTGTTTGCCGTGCATCTTGCCCAAGTCTCGACGACGCGCATCTGGACTTGGTTTGTGCGAGCCATCGAACACTTGTGTCGATGGTTCTTGCTTCAGAAGCACGCAGACGCGACCCATTCAGTTCGTGTGGCTTTCACGGCACACAACCGAGAGTTGCTCGGGTCCACTCGAGCTCGCTCCGGCTCGCCTTGCACGCAAGTTTGCAAGAAGAAGAAGAAGAGGTTGACGAGCATCGCACTGGGGCATGAATGAGAGAGAGAGAGAGAGAGAGCACGTCGATCGACTTGCATCAGTGACAAGCAACGCATCGTGCCTCCGAACAAGTGCGTGGGAACTCGATTCAAGCGCACAAGATGCAACTCCGATATAAGACTGGTAGCGTGCTCTCCTATGACCTGGATGTCCAAGAACTCCAGTAGTTCTGGAGTTCTTGGATTCCAGGTCCTGGTTGCAGGATGTAGCGCAGCACCTATGTTTAAGGTTACATGGTTGCACTCGAGATCACCAGAGCACTTCGCCGCTCTGCACCATCATCTCGCGCAGCTGCTGCTGCAGTGTGGCGCGGAAGCCCGTGATCGCTCGCTGGTCCGTGCGCGCGTCGATTTCCTGGCGCGTCTGGCCCTGGCCGCACTTGTCCGCATACAGTAGGCACGCGACGCCGCAGTCGAAGCCGCTCACCTGCTGCGGCGCTGTGATGGCGGTCACGGCCCGCGAGATCCAGCTCCGGTGCTGCGGGTAACACGCCTCTAGCCACTCCACCACGCTGCGGGGCACGCAGCGATACGACGACAGTCCGGAGCGCGACGCTAGTCGTCTGAGCCGCCGAAATGGATAGGAACACGAGTCAGCCGCGTGCGCTCAGCGCTGTTAGCCGACAAGACAAGCACACACGCACCCCATGGGCTCGAAGAGCTGGAGCTCCGGCTGCGGCGTCAGCTGCACGCGGAAGAGGTTCCAGTGGATGCGTCCACAGTTGACCGCGAAGAGCAGCGGGCGGTCGCTGCTGTAGTCGACCGGCCGCCCCAGCACGTCTCGCACGCGAAAGTCGCTGTCACTCGGGCTCCGCGGAGTATGACTGCTACTGTTGCTGAGCTTGTGGCTGCGCTTCTTGGTTCGACTGCGACTACGGCTCTCCAGGAAGCAATGGAAGAAGTCGGTCGGCAGGAAGTGCACGCCCGGGTACTGGCTCGCGAGCCGCCAGAGCATGAGATCCATGAGCGTGCTCGTGAGCCAGCTCGTGTCGTCGAGCCCGTCGTCCTCGCTGCTAAACGCGGTCTGCAGCAGCCCCAGGTGCATCAGGCGGCGCTCCTCGCTCGCCACCGACACGCGGCGGCGCTTCGCATCCTTCGTCGCTCTCACCAGCGTCCTCGGCACCACGGCGCTGTGTCGCACGGGTGTCACACAAGTCGTAGCCCGTTAGCCTCCATCATCGCTTAGCACCAGACATCTCGCCACGACGCACCTCGGGGCCTTGTTCTGTTTGCGCCGCTTCGTGGCTACTCGCGTCCCTCGCGCGTCGACGTCGCTTGCGCGTCCGATATCCAGCACGCGATGCGGCGCCGCGTCCTCCGACTCGGAGATGCTCGTAGCACCAGCAGCACCGACATCATCACTCTGCTGATCTCCGCCTTCGTCGACGCCGTCGAAGGCGCCAGAAGCAGTTGCGGCCACTGCTGCTGCTGCTGGTGACGGTGACGGTGCAGTGCGCGAGGGCGCGAAGGGCGCCGCGCGACTGGCGCTGGGGAGGCCGCGGCGCTTGGACGCGCGCATCGGTCGCACCCGCATTCTCTTCGTCGACGTCGACGTTGTTGTCGCTGTCGTTGTCGAAGAAACTTGTATCGTGATTTTCAGCTTTCGTTTCCTAAAAATTCACCGAAATGATGATTTGTATCTTCACATTTTTATCCAATCATGGTCGCTGCACCTTGCATTTTCCAGCGAATCAAGCCGCTTTCGGAACCTCTTTTCAGCGAATCAGTGAACCGGAATTCGAGTGGTGCTCTCTTTTGACACTCAAGTGCACCCCTTGCCTCACACCTGCTGCTGCGGACAGGAAGGCACCTCGTGCGCTCGTCTTCCTACTGCTGCCACCAGCGCTCACTTCGCGATTCGCCAGCTCGAACACGCCAACCGACCGACCGCCTCAAGCTCCGGCTCCGTAGCTCCGTATCTGGCTCGAACGACGACCATGGCCAGCGCCACCGAGACGCAGACGACCGCAGCTGCTGCCAGTTCGTCTTCTTCTTCGGTACCAGGAAGTGCGACGGCAATGACGGCGGCCGCCGCGATGGCCCACGAGCAGCAGCAGCAGCTGCGCAAGCGCGTGCGCCACCGCTCGACCGCGGACGGCAAGTCCACGTACTTCGGCAAGTACGTCACGCAGGAGGGCTCCGAGAAGCTGCTCACGTACCAGTACCACGGCTCCGACAACTCGCTCATCTACAAGCACGTGCTCACGCCCATGAACGACTTCCTCGTCGACTTCCTCCCGCTCTGGCTCGCGCCCAACCTGGTACGTGGCGTGCACTGCTGTAGATGACGACCTCGCACTCACTCGCTCTGCTGTACGTGCAGATCACGCTCATCGGACTGCTGCTCGTCGGCTGCTCGCACCTGCTCTTCGCGATCTACTGCCCGTTCCTGGACGGCGACGCGCCCGCGTGGCTCTTCGTCGTCGCTGCACTCGCGCTCTTCGCCTACCAGGTGCGGCAACCGCTAGTGTATCGCGTGGTCACTCGTTTCGCAGAGTTCTAACATGCTGTGCTGCGAGCAGACCCTCGACAACCTGGACGGCAAGCAGGCACGTCGCACGGGCAGCTCGTCGCCGCTCGGCTTGCTCTTCGACCACGGCTGCGACGCGCTCAACGTGACGGTCGGCACGACGACGATGGCGTGCGTGCTGCAGCTCGGCGCGTCGTGGAAGACGCTGGCGTTCGCCTGGAGCGCGCACGTGGTCTTCATCTGCGCGACGTGGGAAGAGTACTACTCGGGCTCGCTGCAGCTGCCGATCATCAACGGCCCGACCGAGGGCATCCTCATTGGCATCTCGCTCAAGCTGCTCACCGCGGTGGTTGGCACGCAGTTCTGGACGCAGGAGTTGCTGCCGGGCGTGCAGAACAACACAGTGTTCGTCGTCGTCACGGCCGTCAGCACGTTCTTCACGATCGCCGTCAAGTACGTTGCTTCCGTCTGCTGTTGCGATGTGGGTGAATGCTCACCTCCGTCTTCTTCCTCTGCTCGTGTGTGTCCAACAACAGCGTCGTCAACGTGGTCCACGCCGTGCGCGTACGCAAGGACTCGATGTTCGTGGCGATCACGCGCCTCGCGCCCTTCATCCTCGTCAACGTGCTGCTCGTGCTCTGGGCGACGTTCTCGCCGACCGGCATCTTCGTGCAGTACCCGCGCCTGTTCCTCTGGATGCTCGGGCTGCTCAACAGCAAACTTGTGGTGCGTCCTCCTCTGCTATCTGCTGCGATCCTATCTGCACTGCTAACTGCCTCTTGATGGCTGTCACGCGCTGTGCAGCTCCACCTGATGCTCGCGCACCTGTGCGGGGAGGAGTACCACCCGTTCCGCAAGACGCTCGTGCCGATCTTCTACGTTGCGGGCCACTGCGGCTTCAGCATGCTCGAGGGCATCTACGACGCGATCAACGAAGGGCTTATCCTGAAGGAGTTCTTCTTCCTCTCGCTCGCGGCGTACATCCACATCGTCGTCACGGTCGTGTGGGAGGTCAAGAACGTGCTTGGCATTGGCGTTTTCACGATCAAGAAGAAGGCTCCTGCGGCGGCGACGACCAAGGCCGCATAGACGTTCTTCCTGCACGTTCCGTATCGCCCAGGTCGATCCAGCCACTCTGCCTCGGGTCTGTCGGCACCTGCCTTCCTCCGACGAAGCCAGACGCACTCCGTCCACCAGTCCTCGAGCATTCGTTCGTAGCCAGCTCTCGCTTCCTCCAGGTCTTGTCTGTAGCACGACCCCAATCAGTACACACAAGACGCTCGCTGTTCTCGTGTGCGGTTCGTCAAGCTTGCCTCTACTACATCTCTCTCTCCCTCGCTCTCTCGCCGTCGAGCACTTACACCACGTTGCCAGCGACGATGGACGCGAACATGAGCGCGCCGAACCACTTGTTCGAGCCGAAGCGCTGCTGCAGGTTCACGGGGTCGTCCAGCTTCGCCGTGTTGACTTGCCACGCGAGGTGGCCGGCGCCGCCGAGCAGCCCCACGTAGAACGGCCAGTCGAGTCCCGCGGCGTACCCGGCCGCACCGAAACCCGCGATCGCCGCAGCGGAGAACGCGTTCAGGATCGGCTTCGTGTTGTCGCCGAAGAGCAGTGCCGTGGAGCGCACGCCGATCTGCTTGTCGTCGCTCTTGTCCTGGTGTGCGTAGAGCGTGTCGTACACAATCGTCCACGCGACGCCGCCCGCGTACAGCGGCAGCACCACAGGCCACGCGCACTCGCCGTGCACCGCGGCGTAGCCGAGCAGCGCGCCGTAGTTGAATGTGAGGCCCAGGAAGGCTTGCGGCCAGTACGTCACACGCTTCATGAGCGGGTACGCGCCGACCAGCGCGAGTGACGAGGCGCCCATCGCGATGCTGTACCAGTTGAGCTGCAGCAGGATGCCGAGCCCCGCCGTCAGCTGCGCCGCGAGGAAGCCCCACGCCTGCGGGTACGTGATGGCGCCGGACGCCAGCGGCCGCTTGTTCGTGCGCTCGACCTGCTTGTCAAAGTCCTTGTCCCACATGTCGTTGATCGTGCATCCGGCGCTGCGCATGATGAACGCGCCGGTGCCGAAAAGCGCCAGCATCCCCACGTCCGGCAGCTCTCCCGCCGGCGCCGCCAGCGAGATGCTCCAAAAGCACGGCCACAGCAGCATGTACGTGCCTGACAAGCGAGCGAGCGAGTTCACGAGCCAATCAGTAAACACAAGCACCTACATCAAAGCTGCAGTCGTTGCTACCACCACCATTGTCGTCACGGCCGCAGCGGCGTACCTGCCGGACGGTTGAGGCGCGCGAGCTGAACGTACGGCACCATCCACGCCGGACAGTAGCGCTCCGCCCACGTGTCCTTCTCGAGCTTGAACGCATCCGCCTGCTGCTGCTCGCGCGTCGCGTCCAGTGACAGTGGCGCAACAGGCGGCAGTGTCGGCAGCTTCGCGCAGTCGCCGTCCTCGGCTGCTGGGGGCTGGTCGCGTTCTCCAGATGCCCAAACGCGCTGCTGCGCCTGAAGCCCAGTAAACCACGGCCGCAATGGCGTGCGACTGGAGAGTGGCCGCGCACCCGCGAACACCGAGAAGTGTGCCGCAGCAAGCGGACGAGCGGGCGTCGCCAGCCGCAGCTGCAGCATGGGCGCCGCCGCGCGCCAGCGCAGCCCTACAAATCTGCTCGCCATCAGATTCGGAGTGATGGACGACAGAAATTATTGCAACCTTAACAGTCATGCTGCAACCTTGACGGCTTAAAAAGCACAGTTTAGGATAATGCACCTAGTGTCCCGACCGCCACTTAATTTCGGGACACATCTCAATTTCGCACTTCGACCTTCATTATAAGATGGAGAAGCCGAACGAGTGCGGCAAACCACACCACAAGCAGCAGCGACTCCAGCTCTCTTACATTCGTCGCTGGCAAGATCTCCAAGACTCTCGCTGGGGACGACGAGTAGGATAAGTATTTAACTCGCATCTTTTCATTTAGGAATTAAGCGGGAAGGATGACGCCAGCATCAAAATCCAGCCAATCAGAGCCGACCGTGCTGCGCTCTGATTGGCTTTACAGACCAATACAAAATCCAAGTAGCTTCATTCTAGGAATTTAGCGGTGATAACGTCATCGCGCAAAACCAGCCAATCAGAGCACACTACCCAAACCAATTTTTGAATAATTTTGTTATAAGGGCTGAGGCTGAGGCTGAGACGACGTCTGAGCGGGATTAGAGTTGGAGTTAGAGTTGGACAGAGCAGGTGAACCTCGGAGTTGAAGGTCATGTCATCTTGAAGAGATTGTCGACCACCAGCACCTCCGATTCGCATGGCAACAATGGAAGCCGATCTCGACACGAGATCGCACTCGAATCCCAGCACCAGACTTGTAGTACTGGTCTCGGTGCGTCTTTTGCTCGCAATTCACAAAGTCTCGAGCTGTCATGTATGAGACCCGCCGCCGCCTTGAAATCGGAGCCATTCCACGAGCAGCGCAGTTCGAGAAAGGCCACTCGCCATCAGCGACAAGGAGCGCAGATCCCCCCGTTGTTCTCTCACACCAGACCAGACAAGAGCCTGGCCAGCGAAGCACGAAGCTCTCCGCTCCACCCCACCGGTCCATCACACACGCCTCTGGGAAAAGCAGCTCGGCAGGTCCCATGGACATGGACTGGAGGAGCAGCACCACCAGCGGCACTCAACACCCCGCGTCGCAGTACCACCACCACCACCATCATCACCACAGCGCGCTGAGCGCCGTTGACACGATCGATCTGCAGAACTTTGACGAGTCGGCAAATGTGGATCTTCAGCAGCTCTTCCCGTCGGCTGCGCTCGGAGGAGGAGGAGTGACGGCACCAATGACCGCGAACTCGTTCCACCAGCACCTACACGCGCCGCAGCTCCCGCACTCGACGCTCTACTTCTACACGCCGCCGCCCCCGCAGTCCGCCACGTCGTCCGAGTTCTTCGGCGAAGGTTCGTTCTTGTCACTTGCTTCGCGCGAGCATGTGGGTGCAGCTCCTTGATTCTAATGGCTGTGCTGTCTTGATGGTGCGTCGTGCAGCATTCCCGACCTTCCACACCGACACGCTGCCGCCAGCATGGAGCAGCGCCCCAACGAGCATGGCGGACGTCGGCAGCTCAGCTGCTACAGCGCTGCACGACAGCAGCTACAGCGACAACGGCGCCGATTGTGGCGGCAGCGAAGGTGTTGTCGGCGCTACTCTCGCAGTCGGTGCTGGTGGCGGCAACTCGCTGCCCACTGCCATCGCGAGCCCCAAGTTCTCGACCGACCGGAGGAAGCTCTGCTGCGTCGAGGGCTGCAAGAGCCAAGCGCGCGCGTTCAACCGGTGCAAGCGCCACGGCGGCTCGAAGCGCTGCTCGCATCCGGGCTGCACGAAGAGCGTGCAGAGTCGCGGACTGTGCATCCGACACGGCGGGGGATCGCGTTGCCAGGAGAGCGGCTGCACGCGCGCGGCGCAGAGCCACGGGCGCTGCAAGATGCACGGTGGCGGGCGGCCGTGCATCGTGGCGGACTGCGAGAAGAAGGCGCACCTCAAGCGGCTGTGCCGCAAGCACGGCGGCGGCGCCAAGTGCAGTCTGCCCGGCTGCGACAAGTGGGCTCAGCGCCAGGGCATGTGCATGACGCACTCGAAGCACGGTGGCGCCGTGGACGGCGCTGCGGCGCCGGCAGCGGCAGCGGCAGCGGCAGCGGCAGCGGCAGTGGCGCGTGATACCGAGGAGCTGTGAGCAGGCAAAGTGAGCTTTTGTGAGGTGCGCTAGGTTTTGGCGGGAACGCAACTTTTTACGCGCCATTTTTATCGCGCCTTGGAATTATTGAGATACTGCAATACGAACATTGTGTGATCTTACGTGGAGTCTAGCACAAAATGTATTGCAAGGAATTAGTGCTAGAAGTCAGTAAACCCGGGTAGCTTCTAAAATAAGTTTGAATTTGAAGCGCATGACTTGCTGTTTGTAAATCACATACTGGAACCAAGTCACTCGCTGCCCCAAACACCAAACGCACAAGGCGACGATGATGGAGCGGCCGACGCACCAGCACCTGCGCCACGACGCCGAGACCTTCCGCGTGGCCGAGGAGCTCATGCTGCTGAGCGGCTGCGCGGTGTCCGCGAGCGTCGGCGCCGCCTTCGACTTCGCGCACAAGATCCCCACCAGCGACGGCGAGGAGCTCAAGAGCGCGGTGCGTGCGCGTGACGTGACTAGCTGGTGCTCAGCAGGTCGCTAAGAGGCTGGTATTTGAGCTGCTCGCAGAGCCCCGTGAAGGAAGTGGCCGTGAAGCGCGAGCAGCAGCCGCACGCCAAGCGCAGTCGGTAAGCAGATCGCAGTTAGATTGTGGGAATGGGAAGGAAGCTGATTGTGTGTGACAGGAAGCGGCAGAAAGCGGCGTTGAGCATCGTCGTCGACACCGCGCGGGTGCGTTGCAAGGCAATTAGAGTGGAAGGTGGTGGGTGGTGATCCTGGTGCTGACTTCCGAGTGTTCTCTCTCTCTCTCTCTCTCTCTCTCTCTCTCTCTCTCTGTGGCGGGCAGCTTCCGACTGAAGCGCAGAGCAGCTGGGTGCTCAAACCCGAACAACCCTCGCGATCGTTGGACGGAGCGTCGTCATCAGCGCAGCCCCCATCCGTACGTCTGTGTTCAGCGGCTAAGCTTGCATCCCGCAGAGATGAATCACGCACTCACTCTTGCTGCTTCCAACACGTGCAGGCGATCTTGAACTCGCGCTGCGATGTGTCGCACTCGCAGCTGCTGAAGGAGCACCGGTTGCGACTCCGCCAAGTGCGCCGCAGGTGCGTCCTCGCTACCTTACGCCGTTGGAACTCGACCCATGAGTATTCTTCTGACCGTGCTGAGCGGAGACAGATGTACCTTCGAGCAGCGATCGAAGAATCGCGCGTATGTCGCTCGCTTCCACGTGCACGGCGTCCCTCTCGTGCAGCACCTCGAGGCGCTCAACCAGTGGCGGTGATTGCCGGCGTCGGTCGACGCGACGCACCAGAGAATCGGAGCTGATGTCAGGAGCAGCACGGTCATCATGTTTGGGATTAGACACAAACACCAAAACTGCATTATGATGATCAGATGCGTCATCGTGGTGTACTCCTGCATACATGGCACCGAGAGAGACCATGCAGCGACAAGCAGTATGTTCCGGAGGTTAACTCTGTTTCTCGTACATCATCACGACTCCCCGGTACGAGTTGAAGCCCGCGGCGTCACACATCGCGCTCTTGAGCCCCATGAGCGCCTCGTTCACAGACTTTATGAGCGTGCACTCGAGCCACACCTCGACCCGCTTCTGCGCCATGTACGACGGGTTATCCTTGTACGTCGTGAACACCGCGGCATACTCGGACGCCTTGGGCACTTCGAGCATCATGTGGTCACAGTTGAGGATCTCCGGCGGAATCGCGCCCTTGTGGAACTGCCGGCCGTCCTCGAGGAGCATGTAGTAGTGGAAGTAGTGCACCCCGACTGGAGGGTCTGCTGGGACGGCGATCTCGTACGGATCTTCGCACGGATTATGCTTGAGACTCTCGTCGTTCAGGAACGACCAGTACTCGTGGCCGTTCATGTACGGATGCGTCGGCGCCAGGTTCGTGAGGATCGTGTGCTTGATGCCGTGGTTCGCTGCCGCCACCGAGTACCCGTACATCTCCGTCATCCAGTCCTCAGATACCTTGCGTCCCTCGACGACGAAGTCACAGTAGTCGTCGACGAAGCTCATCATATCACGTCGCGTCATGATGTACGGTGGCCCGACACCCGAATAGTACTCCAGCGCCTCCTCCCTCGTCACCTTCGCGCACGGCTTGCCCGCGCACATCTTGGACGCACGGTCGTCGTGGAAGAGTCCGTTCTCGATGATCTTGGTCCAGTC
>JAASGU010000381.1:0-21673 GCA_023334365.1 Globisporangium acanthophoron
CACTCCATCGCCAGGAAGAACGTGTTGCGCAGCTGCAGCAGCACCAGGTACACGTAGTTCACACGGCGCGTCTTGGTGAAGTACGCGCGACCGGCGACGGCGCCGAACACCATCGCGAACGTGATCGTCGACAGCAGGTCGGCTTTCGACAGGGACGTGAAGATGTTGCTCGGTACGACAAGGTTGAGGAGCGAGATGACCTGGTCGCTCACGGTCATGAGCGCCAGTGCCGACTTGACATTCTTCTGGAAGACGTTGTTGACGTCCGTGATGCCGAACGCGGCCGCCCCAGAGATACCCGACACCGTCGCGTTGCCGGTGCACGCGAGAGTCGCGTCGGGCTGCAGGTGGAGCAGCATGTCGTTCGCGCACGTGAAGCCGACGGCGTTCGTCGGTGTCGGCTGGTACGCGGTGTCAAGGCGGAAGAGCGGGCGGTACAGCATCGCCACGCTCATGCCGAGCACGGCGGTCGTGAACCACATGATCACGAACACCTTGAACGTCTGCAGCCCGACGACGGACACCTTTCCGACGAACACGATGTCGCCGATCGCCACCGCCACGGAGCAGAAGACGTATGGGATCACGAGCGACTTGAGCGCGCGCAGGAACAGGTCGCCGGGCAGCGCGATCCACTTGGCCGTGAGCGGCGACACCTTCAGGTAGCCGATGAGGAGACCCACCGCGACGCCGACAGCGACGCCGATGAGCGCGAACGTCGCCGAGAGGCGCTGCGTGCTGCTGTTGCCGATGTAGCCCTGGCCGGTCTCGTGGTCCGTGTCGTCGTCCGAGTTGCGGTCCATGATGGCGGGCTGGTCGTCGCGGTAGGCGTCGTTCGGGTCGTAGCCGCCGAAGCCGCGCGCGTTGAAGGCGTTCTTGGGGCTGCTGCTGTACGTGCCGGCACTGTGCTCGGTCGGGCGCTCGAGGCTGTCGCCGCCGCTGAAGGTCGGGTCCTTGGGGCGGCGGTCGTTCGCGCGCACGGTGGCGGCGGACGTGAAGTTCGTGCGTGGCTCCTGGGTGTAGCCGTAGTTGGATCTCGGGGGCAACTGTTGCTGCTGGTGCTGGTAGTGCTGCTGCATACCGGAGGTGAAATTGGTGCGCGGCGCGGTGGATGGCGGCGTCATGGGGTAGCTACCGTTCGAGCCGGCGCCGAAGGAGCCGAGGCGGTAGTTGGAGCCGCGGCCCGTGGAATCGGCGCGCTGGTTCTGCGCCGTGCGCAGCGTGCGCTGCTGGTCTTCGTCGAGCAGCAGGATCGGAGGCGCCATGTCGGGATCGGGTCTGTCTGCTACGTTGGCTGCGTCGACACGGGAGGAAGAGGCGGACGGTCTCAGGAAGGAGTTCAAAGAGACAGGTGTATCAGCGGTGCCGGAGACCGAGATGGAAGCTTTGGCTACGGATCAGCGGACGCGGTGTCGACGATGCTGGAGACGACAACGAATTCAAGTTGGAACGCGTGGGCGTCTCTCGGTCCGATGGCAGGTTGGTGAATGGCAACTTGGAGGCAAGGGATCGATCGAGCGGCGACCGGCGACCGGCGACCGGCGACCTTGATCGGCGATCGGTCGAGCGAGCGACCAGAAACAAACTCTCTCTTCGAGCATGCTTGGACACACAAAGCAAACCAAGCGAAGGATCGCCATCCGGCTGTCGGCGACGAAGCCAACTCTCTTCGTGGCGTTCCTCCTCGCTGCGACGCGCGCACACTTGGGAATTGTATGCCTGCGATGTTTGATGCTCGGGAAACAAAGCCGGGAGAGCACAGATCAGCAATTTGAGTGTCGATACCCGCTCTCGATGCCGAGAGCAGTTCGCGCCGACGAATGCAAGGGCAAGCGAGCGAGCGTGGGGAGCATGGCGATCCATGAACATGCCGGTGAAGATGAACACCTCCGCAGCGTGTTGTCATGACAGGCAGGCAGCAGCAGCACCACCACCATCAGCCACGATCAGCATGAGCGAACATGAGCTGATCGCCGATATGCTCTGATTTGTCAGCCGCCAAACTGGCTTGAAAGTGTGGTCCACGCCAGTTGTCTGCCCACGTTGCACTTCAGAGGTGAGCTTGCTTCTCTCTTTCTCTCTCTCTGGAGAACCAAGAAGCAACCGAGCGCTTCGCTTATCACCTTCCGATGGGATCGCCCTGCTTGCAACACAGACGCAAGCGCCATCTCGGATCCCTCTGCTCTCTCTGGCAGGCGCCACACTCTCGTGCATGCATGCCGACACCGGCGCCATCGTTACGCTTGCAATGCTTGCGGCCGGAGCCGACAGCCTTCTCGTTCGGTTTGGTGTCAGATGTCAGACAGACAACTGCCTGTTGCCTGTCGCCCGCCTGGCTGCTCGAACGTCACTCGTTGGATCATCTCAAGAGCGATCGCCGTGCACCGAAGCGGCACCCGCACATCAAAATGCTCGCGAGCCGGAGCGTGGGAGCCTCACGACGAGTTTCGAGTTCCAAGTAAAGAGAGTGAGGGCACATTCACTCGAACGCAAAAGATCGCTTGCTCTTCATGTGCTGCTCGTCGACCTGTGTGGTGCCATCCGATCACTTACTTGCGCCACCTGCTCGTCACGGATGACGTCTGCTGCTGGGTCCACGAGAAGCGCGAGCGATTTGCTTCATTCAGCACCTGACTGCCGCTGCTATCACGCTCGCCACCGCCGCCGCCGCCGTCGTTCTCGAATGTGTGGTCGCTGGCTTCGGTGTGCTGCCGCCGCGTCAGACCAACGCCACTGAAGACCCCGCTGCGGAATCGCTGACTCCACGAACTCTGCTGAGACGACGACGTCGATGCCGATGGCGGCGGCGCAACTGGCGACGCAACTGAAGCTGGAGGATCCCCGAATCGATGCCTCTTCGGCGCAAACGAGTAGCTCTCGTCGTCTCTCTCGTCCAGCTGCGACGGCTGCCACCGCTTCGGTGGTGCTGGCGGATCGCTTCTCGCAAACCGCGATCGTCCCTCACTGCTGCGCTGCGAGAACGCGTGCTGGCTGGCACTGGCACTGGAGCTCTCGCTCGTCGACAACTCGGTCAGCCCGAGGCTCTCGAGCACCATCTTCTCCTGCAGCGCGTACTCGGCGGCCGGGTCGGCGGCGAAGTCCGAGTGCAACACAGACTCGAGCCCGCCGCCGAGCATGGACGTGCAGCTGTCGGTCGCCTTGCTCACCTCCATCACGAACACCACGACCACCGCGTCCATGACCTCCACCTCGTCGTGCCACATGAGTCGTGCGTGCGCCTGCGAGAGCCGCGTCAAACTCTCCAGCAGACGGATCGTCGTCCGCGCGGCGCTCCTCGAGTCGGACGACCGCTGCAACTGGTAGTAGCGCTGCAGGATCAGCATGGCACTCCGGGACAGCTGCGGCTGGTACTTGTCCTTCACGAAGCAAATGTACGCCTGCAGCTTCGGGATCGACCACAGCCGCTCGTCCTGCGCCGCCTTCTCCCGCTTCTTGCGCTCAAGCTCCTCTCGCTCCTCTGCATCGCGCTGCCGCCGCGCCGCCGCCAGTAACTGCGCCGCAGCAGGGTCATCGCTAGTACCGCCGCCATCGCCGTCTTCAGCATCCCGCGCGGCGCCGCCGATCTGCCCCATCGACTGCTTCAAGATGAACGACGACACGACTTCGTCCCAGCTCCGGTTCATGCGGTCCAGCAGCACGAGGATCAAGTCGAAGCGGCTCAGCAGCGGACTGTCGATCGCAGTGTTCACCGACACGTCCACGTTCGGGTCGTAGCGGCCTTTCGGGTTCGTCACCGCGAAGACCGTCGTGCGCGCATTGAGCTTGCACACGAGTCCCGCCTTCGCGACGCTCAGCGTTTGCTGCTCCATCGCTTCGTGGATCGACGTGCGGTCGTGGCTGCGGATGCTGCTGAACTCGTCAATGCAGCACACGCCGCGGTCCGCGAGCACCAGCGCGCCGGCCTCCAGCATCCACTCGCCGCCGTCCTTCACCGCCGTGCACGTGAGTCCGGCGCTCGTCGTGCCGATCCCCGTCGTGAGCACTGACCGAGGACTCAGCTCGGCGGTGAACCGGAGGAACTGGGACTTGCCCGTCCCCGGGTCCCCGATCAGCAGCATGTGCGGCTCGCCGCGCGTCTTCATCCCCGTCTCGTTCACGTGCGCGCAGCCGCCGATGACCGTCAGCGCGACGCCGAGCTTCACGATGAAGAGCCCGTACACCTTCGGGCAGATGCTCGCGACGATCTCGTTGCGCCCGCGGACCGGATCGCGCGCGTGCTGCTGCCAGAAGTGCGCGAACTCCTTCTTGAGCTCCTCTGTGACCAGCACGTGCGCCGCCGTCGCGTTCTTGATGCGGATGCTGTTCGCCCGCACGATCGTCTCGAGGTCGCACCGGATGTCCTTGATCACAGGCCGCCAGCAGCGCATGAGGATCCCGACCACGACGACGTGGTCCCCGGCTTTGACCGAGTCCACGAGGTCGTCCTCAAGCACCACGAGGATCGACCGCGGGATGGACCCGACACCGAGCTTCGAGACCTGCTCCTGGATCTTGATGACCTGGTGGTCGGACACCACGCGCGAGTTCTCGACGATGTCGAACTGCGTCGACTTGCACGGCTTGCCGCTGGTCTCCGACGGGCACACTTTCTGGAAAGTAGAGCGACAGCAGTACGAAGCACGCGCTTACGCTTAGAAGAAGAAGAAGAAGAAGCCATGTCGACACACCCTCCATCACTCCCGGCAGTCAGCCGACCGACCGCACTAGTAGCTCGGCGTACCGGAATCTCGAGGATGTTGCCCTGCTCCGGGTCCGACTTGACGAGGAAGCGGTAGCCGCAGCGCGTGCTGCTGCACTGGTACTCGCGCGACGTCTCCTGCATTTTTATCTAAGAGAGTGGTGGTGGTGGTGGCAGCAATGCTATGCGTCAACCATCGCTCTTGCAGCAGCAGCAGCAGCAGCAGCAGCAGCACAGCACACGCGGCTCGCAGAACGCACCATGCCCGTGCGCACGACCGTGCCGGCGATCTGGATGAGCTGCTTGACGTCGTTGGAGCGGATGGTGCTGATCGTGGGCTTGCGCAGCGGCGCGGCGGGAGGCAGGAACTCCACGCGCACCTTGAGCTTCTGCCGCGCGCGCAGCGGCAGCGCGGCGAAACCCACGCCTCCTGCACCACCACCACCACCAGCAGCGGCGGTGGCGGCGGCCGTGACCGCCTGCGCCAGCGCCGCGTGGAAGAGCGGCAGGAACTGGTCCGGATGCCGGAAGAGCAGCGTGCCCACGCCCGGGTTGAAGTCCAGCAGCGCCTGCGCGCACACGCGCAGCGAGAACGCGAAGCTCTGCTGCTGCGCGTCGCTGGCGACAGATGCGGATGCGAATCTGCTGCTGCCGCTGGAGGACGAGAGCGACTGCAGCAGCTTAAGTACGTCCGAGCGGCAGCGCGCGTCCAGGAAGCTACGGAACGCCGCCTGGTACTCCTTCGCGCGCGCCTCGAAGGTCGCGGCGCTCACGCTCGCGAGCACGTCGCCGCCGCCGCCATCGTCCATGTTGGACATTTGATATTGCTACATGTTTTGTCGAGTCGAACTGCCAACGAACCGCAAATTTGGCTGCAACAAACCGAAAAAACCGCAAACTCTCTGACGACTCGGTTACACGGTTAACCGAAGAGTAAGCGAAACTGGTTAGCCAAAGAAACAGCTCACAGAGAAACAGCTCACAGAAGCTGAAGGATTGAAAAAATGGGAGAGAGGTTCTGTTTGATACATGATTGCAAATCCTGCTCAAATCATGGTAGTTATTAACTTCCATGATTTATGCAGGATTTGACTGCCCAAAGCAGCTCGAAGTGGCCTGCCCAAATGCGAATTTTAAAAAGTGTGTTCAAACTATAGTGAAATCAAGTCAAAAGGCGTGTTCTATTGAAATGGCTCGGAATTGTTAAACGTGTTCGCTGTACTTGATTTCACTATGTTTGGGCGTGTTCCATAGTGAACTCAAGTTAGGTGTTATTAACGTTTATCAAG
The DNA here is from genome assembly GCA_023334365.1 of Globisporangium acanthophoron. NCBI lineage: Eukaryota > Oomycota > Peronosporomycetes > Pythiales > Pythiaceae > Globisporangium > Globisporangium acanthophoron. Next base: position 5,989 of record JAASGU010000381.1, read on the forward strand.
ATCATTCCAAGAAGGTTCAATTTCGCAAAACGAGGGACAAGGGACACTTTCCACACAACGAGGAGCGTTTTCAACACAACACGGGACGGAATGGAGTTTGTGTGGCGTGGTGTACACCACCACACCACACCACACCACACCACCCACGGTGGCGGCGGCGGGGTGTCAAAAGGGATGGATGGCAGAGTACAACAACAGAAGAAGACCATGGCGGAGAGCTCCGTCGAGGTGAGTGCCGAGCGCCGCGAGGTGCTGGCGAAGCGGCGCGAGCTGCGCAAGGCCAAGAAGGCCAAGGGCCGCGCCTTCAAGACCGAGAAGCACCGCGCGCACCTGGAGAAGAAGCAGGAGATCCTCGCCAAGATCCGCGCCAAGCGCGACGCCGAGCAGGCGCAGAAGAAGCAGCGCGGCGCTGGCGCCGGCGACGACGCGAGCAGCGGCGGCTGCTGGCTCTGCGGCGAGAGCTCGCACCGCAAGCAGGACTGCCCGAACCGCGCGGCCCAGGACCTCAACAAGACGTGCTTCCAGTGCCGGCGCCGCGGCCACACGTCGCAGAACTGTCCGCAGAGCAACCGCGGTGGCGGCTTCGGCGGTGCTGGTTCTGGCAGCGGTCCGCTCGTGTGCTTCAACTGCGGCTCCGAGTCGCACCAGCTGCGCGACTGTCGAGAAGCGCGCATCGGCAACGGCGCGTCCTACGCCACGTGCTTCGTGTGCAACCAGACGGGCCACCTGAGCTCGCGCTGCCCGCAGTCGACCACGGGCGTCTACCCCAAGGGCGGCTGCTGCAAGGTCTGCAAGAGCATCGAGCACCTCGCGCGCGACTGCCCCGTCGGCAACATCAGCGCGGACGGCAGCAGCGGCGTCAAGGCCAACAAGCGCAAGACGTTCGACGACGACGACGACGAGGGCGATCACAACAGCAGCAGCAACAAGAACGCCACCGAGGACGCGGGCGGCGACGCGTGGGACTCGTTCAAGATCCCGGGCGAAGACGACGACGGCGAGGAGAACGGCGCGTCGTCGCGCAAGTCCAAGAAGAACCACAAGGGCGCGAAGCGCGCCAAGTTCTGAGGTAGAGTAAGCATTAGACGCACCATCCATCAATCCATCCATCGAGAGTTCATCCCAACACCACTCGTCCCTTCCTTCAGCCATGCTGCGTGGATCTCGCCCTCGCGCCGCCGGACCCTAAGTTTCACTTGTCCTTGCTGATCTCGCGCCGGATCGCCTCCGGGTCGATGTTGTGCTTCTTCATGAGCTCCTTGAACTCGTCGTCGTAGTCGTCGTCGGTCTGCACGCGCAGCCCGTGCTCCGGGAACTTCTGCTGGTAGCGCTTGAGCATACTCTCGTGCAGCTCGTTCCAGCTCACGTTCGCGTCGTCACCGTCCTTCTTCTTCTGCCTCAGGTCCTCCTCGATCTTCTGCAGCCCCTCGAAGAGCGGGTGGTTCTTCTTCTTCCGGCGCTCCTTCAGTTCGCTCTCCGACATCTTCACGAGCTTCGAGCCTGCCACCGTTCATCCAGTTAGCCACCCATCCAGCGGTACTTGACCACCTCCTACTTGCCCCACATCTACCGCCTACCGTCCGTGATGAGCTCTTCGTGGACATCGTCCTCTTCGGTAGTGTTCTTCTTCTGGGCCGTTGCTTTCGGCGCGGTGGTCGCTCCCTCGCTCTCGCTCTCTTCTTCGTCCTCTCCGTCCTCTTCGTCCTCTTCGTCCTCGCTCTCCATCAGGTTATGGCGCAGGTTCGGTCGCTTCTGCAGCTCTCAGACACCTTCATGTCAGCGCCGTCAACAGCTCACACCTGATACATCAACAGACTCCGTCCCTCCCCCTCCTCCTCGCACCTTGAGCTGCTCCTTGTCCTTCAGATTATCCTCAGCCTCCACCATGCGGCTGAGGTACCGCGCAAGCGCAAAGAGTCCGAGTAGCACGGCGTAGTACTTCACCACCGGTCCGAGATACTCGACGAGCTCCAGCAGCGACGCCGGCGGCGCTGGTGGGAGCGTCTGCTTGCCCTCGACCACTTCCTCGAACGGGTCGCGGTACGCGTCTCTCTCGCTCTCGGCGTCCGCGCGAGCCAGGGAGCTGGTGAGCGCGAGTCCGAGCGCCAGCAGAGCCGTCGAAGAGCGCGGCGGAGTCATCGGAGACCGTGATGTCGCCATGCGCGACTTTGCTGGTCGAGATTGCGAAATGAGTATACTTTACCTACTGTTATGACCTGCTCCAATGACACTAACAAATAGGTCAAATATCCTCATACAGATCTACACGATGACAGGATGCGATCGAGATCGCCGACTCTGTCTAGACCAACGATAAGATGCACTCCAAGAGACTTGCTGCGTGCGCGTTGTCTGGTCTGGTTCAGCTAGCTAGAGAAATTATCACAGCGCGCCGAGACTCTTCATCTCCTCCATGAACGCGTCGTACTCCTTCGAGACAGATCCGTCGCTCGCTCCTCCTCCTCCTGTTGCTGCTACTGCATGTGTTTGCGGTGCTGTGCTCGGTCCGGCTACCGGCGCGGATGGAGGCTGACCTCGGGGTCCAGCGGGAGCTGGGAAGATCGGAGCCATCAGCGAGGCTGGACGCGGGACTGGGTTCATCGGCGCGGCGACCGCACGGTGCATCGGACGAGGCGCACTAGAGCTCGTTGCGCGTCGTGGCACGCGCAGGGCAACAGGCATGAGCGATCGCAGTTGCGCCTGCTTCTCTTCCCGATCCTCCTCCGCGTCGTCGTCGTCGCTAAAGCCCCTGCCGTTGGCAAACTGCTGCGCTTGATGCCCGATGCTGTAGGCAGCACCATCTCCTTCATCGTCGTCTTCGTCAACGAACGGTTCCGCACCCGGATACGGCGCCACGACGCTCTCCTCGTCGTCCATATCCATGCCAACATCGCCGTTGCCGCCGCCTCGCGCATCCTGACCGTCCACATAGCGCGAATCGAGTTCGTTTCCGAGACCTGATAGGATGGACGGCGGTGCTGACGCCGGCGGTGGTGGTGGCGGAGGAGGAGGAACTCCAGAGCTTTGAATTTGAGGAACCATTGGCGCCAGCGGTGGCGGTGGCGGCGCGGAGACTACTTGGTGGGGAGGAGGTGGCGGCGGTGCAGACACATTGGTAGGTGGCGGCGGAGGTGGACGGAGCGGGACCGCGCCAAGAGGAAGCGGTGGGCGAACCGGGACCTGGATGGTGCCCGGCGGCGGTGGACCAGGAGGAAGCGGAGGTCGTTTTCCTGGTCGACTCGGACGCTCCATTGGTGCTGTTGGTAGCATCAACACAGTGTAAGTGCTCTGGTGCGTCTCGATCATCCCAGCATCGCATCGCAAAGACTATCGAAAGCAGACCAACCTGGCGGCGGAGGTGGGGGCGGCACCGATCCTTGACGGTCGTGAAAGCGAGGAGGACCTCCTCCTCTGCCTCCTCGCATCGGGCGGTCACGGGGCTGCTGCGGACGTGGTGCTCGAGGCTGAGGCGCTGGAGGCGCCACGTGGTACATCTGCGGTCGTCCTGGCGGCGGCACGCCGAACGGATTCAGAGTCGGGTGGTAGTAGACCGAGTTCTGCAGAGTCATGACCAGCGTCAGTCCTCGCAATCGCGAGCGTCCGCCAGTTCAATGATTCCCAGCACGCTCGCACACACCTCCGGGTTCTGGTAGCGCTCCTTGTTCGCCTCGTGGATCTCCTGGATCGACTGCAGCACACGCCGGCTCCACATCAGTCTCACGCGACTCGGTACGCTCGCTGCGACCGCGTTCGTACCTTTGGTCCCTTGCTCACAACAGTCTCGTCGGCTTGCTGCTTCTGCTCAGCTTCCATCTACACCAACCATCGCACACCGAGACACCACAGTCAGCTCTACCAGCCAATAGCCTCCAGGTCTTTTCGCATCTTTTAACACGACGCGCACCTCCTTCTGCTTCTTGAGCACCGCGTTGAGCGTGTCTTCGAGCTGCAGCAGCAGCACACACACCAGCAGCAGGTGTCAGCCCCTCCTCCATCAACCTCTCTCTCTTCATCTTGCGATTGCACCTCCTGCTTGCGCTTGCGCGTGGGTCCGTCTGTCGGGTTCATCTGCACCTGGCGCTCGAGGGTCTTGAGCTGTTCCCCACATCCACCAGTTCAGTATCGCGCCGCTCGAGCTCAGCAACCAACCGACCGACCAACCGCACCTTGGTCCGGAGCTCCTCCGCGTCCATCGTCGCGAGTTTGTCGCGCTTGTCGCGCTGGCGCTCCGTCCGGTTCTTCTTGAGCTCCTGAGGTCATCCGTTCGATCCCGCGAAGTGCATACACGTAGCAGCAGCACGAGAGTCCCGCATAGCGTCAGTTCGTCATGTACTATCGTCTCAAGTGGTGGGGACTCCGACACGCACCTTCTTCTTCTGCTCGCGCCGGAAGACGTCCATCGGGTTCTGGGACTTGGCCATCGTCACGCGCGGCGCCGCGAGCCTTCGCTCCTTCCTGCTTGGTGCTACTGGTCACTATTTGAGCTGCTTGAAAATGAAAATGTAATGCACTCACTAAGTACGACGAGCCGCCTCTGACTCGGACGAGAGCTTACAGTGCTGCAACACGATGCGGTTCGCTGCCCAGATCGCTGACTCGAGGCGTGTACATCGCAAGGACTCCACAGACATCCACCCATACTCGAGTCTTGAAAGGAAGATCGCACAGCCGAGTAGAGTGAACGCCAGGAAGAGCACAAGCAGGACTCTCGGTCAACACGAGAATGTCGAGGATCCTGCTCCTTACGGACTCGCGAGGTTGGCAGCCTCCTGTCGATCCTCGTCGAGGTCAGCTGCTGGCGCGGTCATGGTGGATGGGTGTGGATTCGCGAGCCAAATGGCGCCAAGCAGCCCAGTCGATTGGTTCACTCCGTCGTTTTCATCAGGTGCGCTCCCCCACATGGACGGCCACATGACTCGATCAATCCTCTGCGTTGCGCAGAGCTCTCTCCCTCGTCATTCTTCTCTCGCTCGCTGGCACTCGATTCGTGGTTGTGAGCGAGCGGAAGAAGTCTTTGGGACTCGGACCACTTGTGATTCTGCTGCATCGACTTCCAAGCAACTCCACACTCGACTTTGTACTGCGCTCGATAGCGATGACGCGGTTCATGTTGCTTGGACTCTTCATGGCTGCTGCCTCGGCCGCCGGTAGCACTCAAGACATCGGCAACTCAACGGTGCTGTCTCCTACGAGTGCTGCGAACGCCACATCGAGCTGGACCGAGACGCATGCGAACAGCTCGACCACGGTGCTCGCGATACTCAACGCCACTGTCTTCAACAGCTCGACGAACGCCTCGAGTGCCGCCGCCCTCTCCTCGCCAGCGTACACTGCCGCGATCGCCAACTTTGTCCGCAGCGTCCTCGTCCAGCTGAACTCGTCAGGCCTGAGTGGCGTCGATCTCGGCAACATCACCGACAGGAACTCGCAGTCCAAAGATCACCTGGCGACAGATCTGCTGATCCAGCTTCTCGATGGCGAAGGCGCAGCGGCGCACCACGACTCGGTCAATCGATCGCAGTTCAGCGCGCCGCTCAACGCGTCGATAAACGCGACAGCACTCGCGCTTGCTGCACTCTCGACCATCAGCAACGAGACCATCGACTCGCTTCGTGACAACTCCGAGGACATCACATTCGAGTCGCTCGGGCTCCAAGACCATCACGGCGGCGTCGTCCAGCAAGTCTCAAGTCCGGACAGTAGTGGAAGCAGGCAGACAGATGAACCGATCGCACTCGAGCGCGTCGCGATGGACAACAGCCAGGCTCGTGCCATCTCGCACGCGCTCGCTGGGGCTGTCGAGGCGGCACTTGCTGCAGAAGCAGAGGCTGCGCGGGAGTCCGCGACGCAATTCCGGGCGGCGGCGTTGCCTGCTGCGATGACAGCTACCACCACCACCACCACGTTCAGCGCTGCAGCCGAGACTGCTTCGGGAGACTCCGGGCCGAGTACATTTGGGGTATGGATTCCGACAGTCGCGGCGGTCAGTGCCGTCGTCGTGCTCATCGGAGCGGCGCTGTTCACGTACCAGAACCGTCGACAGCGAGGATACAACGCGTTGAGTCCTGGGTCGATGCGTCTCGCGCAGCTGACGCCGCCTCGGACGTTGGAGTAGCTTGAGCGTGTCGTATCTGTGTGTGTGTGCGCGCACGCAAGGAACACGACTAGAAGCGAGGTGGTGTCTGCCCCGCTCGCGCGCGCGCGTGGCGAGCTCGTTGGATGCAAATGTGATCTGTCGGGTCGAGTTCCTTGTCTTGCTCTTCTCCACATGCATCCGTGCTCCATCGCGTACCATCGACCAGCTGAAGGGCATCGCCGGTTGGAACGACGACGCAGTCGCTGCTGCACATTGAGCGACTCGGCTTTGGTTTCTTGTGAGAGGCGGAGGAGCAGCTCAACCTCCCATCCATCACGCTCTCGTCGCTGCGCGTTCCGCTCCTGCCTCCTCGACCACTCGATTCCTGTTGCACTTCCTTGATCACCATGTCCGATCGATCGGACATGGTGATCGCGGCACTGCTGGATATCCCCACCACCTGGCGAGTGCGGCACGCACAGTCTTAACCCTTAAGCAAGCAAACAAGCAAGCAAGCAGACACGGAGTCGTGCACTGATATCACACGATGGTGTGCAAGGATCGATCTCCGGCTGTTTCGATAGAGAGATCGTCGGACACCACCGATTGCTGGATAGGACGAACGCTCGGGTTGAGGTGTGAAACGGAGGAGTATCAAGAGAGCCATCTGGGCAGTGACGACCCCCCACCCGAATCTGCTTGCCTTGCCTTGCCTTGCTTCTCGCGACCAAGTGGCACGGCAAGCATGTTTCGAGTGGAAGTTGCCTTTTTTGCGGCATGTACTTTACGAAAATGTGCCACAACATGGCGTATATGCGCCAAGTCGATACGAAAATGCGCCACGACAAACTCGCTGCACTGCAAGAGCGACGATGAAGGAGGCGGTGCGCACTGCGGACCTTGCGTCTGCCTCGCTCTCTCAAGTTTGTGGGCCTCGCGCCGCTCTGCCACAGGTGTAGTTCTGTAGTTTTGTCGAGAGCCTGGGATCGCAGGATCAGGGCTCCAGGTGGCCACAGTGAGTACCGCGCACGCCGAGAATGCGTGAAAGGAGAGCTGATCGCGCGCGCAGCGTCGCTGTTGCTCAGAGAGTCAGACGCGACTGCCCGCTTTGCGCAAGCGCTTGTTTCGCAAGAATCCGCTAAAGACGCCAAGCGGAGCAAGAATCTGCTCAAGATGCTCAGAGAGCTCGAGGTTGATACCGGTATGTTGGTAGTCCCGGTCGGCACACCCTCTCGCTGAACATGCAGGCAGGCAGGCAGGCCCTCGAGAGCCTCTTGTGACAGTGCAGCTTGTCCTCTCCGCGACTGTGTGAAGGCGCTCTCTGACATCCCACCCTACTCTCGTGTACACTTGGAGGGAAGAGCGAGCGAGTGAACTCGGTCGAGGTCGGTCGCTCGCCTGTCGAAAGCAAGCCGTGCAAATCCTAGATCACCTTGCCGCGTGTTGTCTCGCTGGTGAAATTCGGTCTCCCTGTTTTGCTTCTGATGTCGAACGGCGGCGTGCGGCCCAAGTCCAAGCGGCGATGAGTTGACTCTTGTGTCAAGTTGAGTGCATTGATGCGTCAAGGAGTTCTTTCGACTCTTTCGACTGACTGCGACGCGACTGTCATGCGGCGGCAGACTCATCGCGAGATGACCTGGGGCTATCGCCGTGTGTGCAGCACTTTGGCTGCCGGCGGATCCATCAAGCCGGCGCCGAAAGACATGGTCGCGAGGCTCGCTTTTCACGCGAACTCGGGCACGGGACCAGAATCGCGTCAAGCCAGCGCCAGCAGGCAGGGTTCGCCGTCGGACGCCGTCGGCGACGTCGAGCGCGAGCGGGCGCCGATTGCGGCAGGACAGGGAGCGGCGCGCAAGTATCCGCGCGCGCTGATCACGGAAACGTGTTGAGGAAGAGCGGATCCCGGCCATCATCGATATCAAAATCGCGATGTCGTCGCGGGGTTGCAGTGCAAGTTGCAAGGCAGCACCTGGAACCGCGGATCGCATCGTGTCGCAGCTTTCTCGGATACCGGAGCCTTTGCTCCGTCATTCCCGAGGGCGGGTGTTGTGCGCTCGCTCGCTACTGTCCTACGGGCGTGCGCGCGGCGGATGAAGTTGGCGCCAGCGTTGTGGCCGGGCTCGCTTGAAGAAGGCAAGACTCTGCATTTGCTTGCGCCGCCGCCCTATTCGTACACGGACCTGTATCCGTGCGGTGTTTGCATCACTTGGCAGCGCCCTTTGTGTGAACACCACGCGTTTGATTGCTGCGGGCGGCGCTGACTAATTCCCAGGCAGGGACACCGCTGCATGCCGTGCGGGGGAGCACCTGTAACACCGCCGCCGGCAGCAGCCGCTGCAAGAGCCAAATGCTGGGTGTGGTTGGTCGGACATGCTTGCTGGACGCCGCCATCTTTCGTGTAACAATGTGGTGGCGTCCGGCGCGCGTCTAGCGAACTCGGGGCGCTCTGAGTTCGGACTCGGTGTGAGTTTGAGGGGGGTGCATCTCTCTCCTCGCCCTGGTCGGGAAAGCCGGTCAAAAGCCACACCACGTACGCACACCAAACCAAACCCAGAGTCGATCCTCTCGACCAACGGTGGCGTTTACGCACAGCAAGACTCGCCTTTTGCTGACTTCAAGTGCGGTCCTGATTCGGTTGCCGCGGGTGGCGTGAAGAGCCTGTGCTGGAAAAGAGCCATCTCGGTCACCACGCGGGATCGCAAAGAGCCCCCAAACTCTTGCGGTGCGTCGGTGGTCGACCAATTCTCTGGTCCGTCGATCGGGATCGATCGACCCGTTCCGACCGGCTCGCTCGCTGGTGGAGACTACGTACAGCCAACGCTGCGATATCTCTACCGAGAGAAGCTGGAGTTCGCCCCGAATCCATCTCGAGAACACCGTTGGCGAGCGAGGCTCCAGCGAGCGAGCGCGCTCGCCGTGCCCGCCGCCTTGTTAACACGGCCGGCTCTCCATGTCGCGCACTATTTGCGCATTCGCTCGTGAAAAAGTTCAACGCATATGCATGCCGAGGACATTTGTGACGTCACCCCACTCTTGGCAGGCATCCATTTCGTGATGCATACTGTAAATGATGACCAGCAACTCGTTGTCTCACATGTTGCTAGTGACGAAAACAAGGGTGGCCACTTTGCTGCGTGGGCTGGCCTGGTCGGAGGTCACCAGACCAGATCTTCCTCCTTCGATCATGGGCAAGCTCACGCTTTTGTGTGCAGCGGTGCTCCTATCTCTCCGTTTTCATTTGCATCTTGTTGAATTCTCTCTCGCTTCTCGTGTGCCTGCTTGCAAGGCGGCACGACACACCATTAGTGCTACAAACTGCTCCGAAAGCTCGGGGATGCATACCTGTACACATGCATACCTCTTGCAGGCATAGCGAGACTTCGGTGTAGCCACCTCTTCGACAGAGCCGAGCCAGCCGGCTCTGTCCACTCCGACTCGTTTCGCGGACCAAGCGCGCGATGACCTCCGCGGCAGATGGCGCGCGCGCCTTAGTTGCCAAAAGTTGCTCCTGCGATTGCTTAGAGACAAACGAGCAAGCGGACGACGACGACGGCGGCGACTTGATGTGTCCCTGAAGAGCCGCTGCATAGCGCCAAGTCCAGAGCTTCGAGGCGATGCAAAGGCATAGAGAGTGTCCTAGACTCGACCTTGAGTTCGCTTTGGCTTTGGCTTTGGCAGCTTTTGCTTTGCCCCTCCTCCAAGTCCGACCGACAGGGGTTAACCAGGACATGGCCGAACTGCCGTTGCGATTTCAAGCTAGCCTCTCTCTCGTCCCCGAGCAAGCTCTCCGGCTCGATGGCACTCGCGGCAGGGGCCGTCACAGAGCGTCATGCCAAGCAGCTGCCGGTGATCCTCCAAGCTGGAATCGCCTGTATGTTCAGGCGAGCGAGCGTCCCATGAGACCGAGTTGATCGGTCCCTGTTGTTCTTGACTCTCTCTCTCTCTCTCTCTCCATGACATTTGTCTGAACACGAACTCGACACGAACTCGAACGCGCGCCGTTTCCATTTCCGTCAGTCCGTCATCTCGCAGTCTCGCCACAGTAGTAACCTCATCAAGTGTCGACTCCCTACAGGATCGGCGCCGCTGCCGATGGCGAGCCCACCTCCACCGTCGCTTGCGTCCGCTGTGTCTCTGGCTCGGGCATCTGTTGCTGGTCGCCGCCGACGCTGCTTCTTCCCCTGTCACCCACGCGGTCGCAGATGCCAGCACGTAATCAGCACATAATCGACTGCCTCTGCACGACTTGCTGGTTGCAACTCGCTCGCGCGCTGGGGTTGTGGGCTCACCGGGATCCTGCCGCCCGCCCGCCCGCCTGACCACGACAACAAACGGCGCCGCCCGCACTCTCCACACACTCTACTCGACACTCTCTCAAAGCTGAAAGCGGCGCTTTCAGCCAGCCTGTCTACCTGCGACCCCGCCAGCAGCAGCAGAAGCAGCAGAGACCAACTCAGTCACAACTCAACTGAGCGCCTCGAGCCCACTCGGCAAAACTCAACTCCCCCCTCCACACACTCACACACGCACAACTGATCTCGACGGTCTCCGTACAGTCAGCCAACCAGCCAGGAACAGGAAGCAGCAGCAGCACTCGAGAGATCACCAACATGCCCGCCACGGTCGCCCACGCCCTCGCCCCGCCCGCCGTCGTGCCGACCCCCTCCGCGTCGGCGAACTACCGACTGCACGACCCGAGCCAGAGCCGGCCGTTCATCTGCCCGTTCCCGAACTGCGACGGCCGCTTCCACCGCAAGTTCACGCTCCACGAGCACATGAAGACGCACACGGGCGAGCAGCCACACCAGTGCCCGATCCCGTCGTGCGGCAAGCGCTTCAGCACGTCCGGCAACCTCGCGCGCCACAAGCGCCTCCACGCGCTCCACAAGATGGAGTGCCCCGCGGTCGGCTGCACGCGCATCTTCACGAGCCACGAGATGCTCGCCAAGCACCAAAAGGTGCACGTGGGCACCGCCGTGCACAGCTGCGCGCTCCCCGGGTGCGGCAAGACGTTCAGCACCGCTGGCAACCTCACGCGCCACATGAAGACGCAGCACGGGCTCTCGGGGCCGCAGCACGCGTCCGGCCGCCGCCACGTGCGCCACCACAGCTTCCAGCGCGCACTGGCCGACAAGTCCATCCCTTCCGGCTCGTGCACCTCGGCCAGCCCGTCGTCACCCGGCTCCGAGAGCGAGTCGCCGAACGAGGAGTTCCCGGTCGTGGACTACGACCGCATGCTCTTCATGCCGCCGCCGGCTGAGCGCCACTTGTTCGACATCCCGGCGTCAAACTTCCTGCACCAGCAGCACCCGTCGCCGCAGAACGAGCAGCAGCACCACCAGCTCCAGCAGATCCTCCACCAGCACCAACACCAGCAGCAGCAGTCGGCTGCCCCGACGCTGCCCCGGCAGCCGAACCACCAGTTCCCGTCGAGCGGCTCGCTCTCGGATCAGGACCTGCAGCACCTCTTCGAGTGCCTCTTCTAGGCAGTTGGTTCCCGTGGCGTGTAGGCGTGCGTGTACGTAGGTGCTTGGCCAGCAAGCGCAGCAGCAGCAGCGAGCAATGAGCAAGCCGCTCTGGAGCTCATACAATATATTTATCGTCTCGACACTCCTCGAGACCTTCGTCATCTCGGCCTTGTCTTCGCGTCTTCCGCTGGCCTACGGGTTCCTACGAGCGCTCGCTGCTCTCTCATGCAGAACTAGTACTTGCTCGAGCTCATGCGCGCGCTCCTCTTGTAGCCTTGAAGTATCCCGACGCAACACACGAGCCTATGCATACGGCGCTCCATCTGCCAGGCGGATCGAGGTGCCGAAGGACTTGCGCGCTGGCATCGTCCGATAAGTCCTTCATATGAATGGGATCGAGCCATCACTCGGCGTCATCTGCACGTACAGGACGAGCGGATGCATCTGCTGACCCTGCTTCTCCTGCACTCCAGGGAGAGACGGGTGCTGCTTCGGAAAACGCCAGGAAGCACCCCTGCTGCTGGTCGCTTCGGTCATCTGTGCGACTGTGACTGGCGAATGGCTCGCTCGTCATAGTGAGCGCTGTGCTCGCTTTGCGAGTCCAGCTTGTATCCCAGCACCAACTTAATGCTGTTGCTGTGGCGGGGCGGTCTCTCTCTCTCTCCCTCTCTTGGAACAGTAGCAAGCACATGCTTGGAGTTGATCGCTCGGCTGTTTTGCGGCAGTCGCCGTGCTCTCGAGCTCGTCATGCTCAGATCTCGGGATCGGATGTGGTGCGGCTGGTGACGAGCTTTCCTCGCGTCTGCCGCAAAGTGGATTCAAATCACTCGGGAGCGACAGCCAGCGCTGGCGGCGGCGCGCCGGAGGCGCCGGTGGGCGTCGGAACAAACGACTATAGCAAGCGAGCGAGGCGGCTCTGAGCGGCACCGCCGACATGCGCATCCGAGGCGCACGCGGTCTTCAAGATGGCGTCTCGCCTCGACCACCAAGGTCGTCGATCTCCCATCTCGCGCGAACACTGAGCTCTCGGTTGAGCGAGTGAAGGCGCGCTGGAAGCTCTGCGAAGGTCGGTATGCGTTGCTGGCGCTTGGGCCGGTGAAGGCGTCCAGCTCGAGACCTCGGTCACACCTCGATCGCATCGAGCTCCAAGGTCTTGTTGCTGCGTGGGAGCCTCGAGACTCGTCTCGAGGAGACTTTGGCTGACTTTGGCTGTTGGAGGCGCAAGAGGATGAGGCTGCTGCAAGCATTTGCTGACCTCACACTCATCATGAGCAACCGACAACGACAGGCGCGCTGATTGCGATCCTACGCGTGAACTCAAGTAATGCGATCCTGCGCATGACCGACCGGCTTGGTTCCTCGGAGGCATGCCACCACACACAGAGCTCGACGGCAGATCTCGCGGAAGTTCGCGCGCCATGTGATACCAGTACCAAGCATGTCTACAAGCGCGAGCGCAAATCGGCGTTGCGAACTCGGTTGAGGTCGGCGGCCGGTCTCAACACTCGCCGGATCCTTCTCGACACTCGCCGAATCGGTATCGACATGTTGGCGCTTCGTGTGCAGCCTGTCGCGCCGCAAGCCCCGCTGTCGGCACAAAGGAGATGGCGAAGGCGGGTTGCGGAGCAGCGAGCGAGTTTGTGGCAGGCGAGCGAGCACAAGTGGGCTGCGAGTTGACTGGGACTGGATGACGACGAAGCGAGATGCATTCTGAGTGTCTGCCTCGCCCCTCGTAGACGCCGACAGCTCGTCGTTGCGTGCTCTGGTCGCAGCAAGACACTCGCAAGAAAGGTATTGGGAGAGCACACATCGGCTTTTGTCGCCTGTTCCTTGCTCGAGAAGCGAGTGCCGTTGAGAAAGCGAGCGAGCCCGTCGTGGATCAAGAATCTGGACTGGTGCATGCTGGCTTCGCTCTATGGAGGCTGTCCTGGGTTCGCCCTCGACATGGTCGCCGATGAGAACGGTCAATAACGAGTCAAGACCCGGCTTTCTCGTAGTTCTCGCGCTGCGTGGCGTCGATAGGACAGACGGATCGCGATGTGGCCTGTGCGCACACTCCCGTCCGATCCTGGCTGCCAACTCGTGTACTTGTAATCTCAAGCAAACAATCACGTTGGCGATGGCTTCGATGAGGACAGTGAATTGAGATGGTGGTGAACAGCACTATGTAGGTCGCTGGCTGTCCTGCTGCGTAGCGTTGGCTGGTACACTCGCGCTGCTTCGGATCACTCGAGCTGGAGCTGGAAGGCAGAGTGTCGAGGCATTGCCGTCATGCGTCTGGATGTGCAACAGCTGCCGAATCACTGGAACGCTGGAGTGTGCTTTCGACCATCAAGCGAGACATCGATCAAAGAGCAGAGAGTGCTCGTTTCTTCATCATCCTGTTTACAAGTACCAGAGCTCGGATCTGCCGTCGAGAGATCGAAGCTCGCTCGCTGCTTTCATACGCTGCCGCCTTGAGTCTCCTTCGAGCCTCCAAGCGCGGCACACTCTGATTCCGGCCCAGAGTGATCCGAGCTCGCTTCTGCAGCAGGAACGTATCCGAAGCTAAACGATGGGGAACTCGACACCGAACCAACTTGGCCAGTGCTTGTCATTTGACCGAAGCCGAACGGCGCAAACGAAGGCGTTGGTGCAGGTGCAGACCCGAACAGCCCACTGATCGATGTTGCTGCAGGTGGACCGAGGCAGAACGCCGGAAGGGCGGACGCTGGAGGTGTCGTGGATCCGAAGCTGAACACTGGAGCAGTAGACGCTGGAGCAGTAGATGCTGGCGCTGGCGTGTAGCCAAAGCTGAAGCTGGGACTTGAACCACCGAACAGTTCCGGTGTTGTCGTCGCTGTCGATTGCGTTCCTCCGGGAGATGGAGAGTATCCAAAGGCGAAGTCGAGTTGCTGCTTCTGCTGGGTATCGCCAAAGAGGCTACATGGAGGAGGAGGCGACGGCGCTGCAGGTGAAGAAGAGCTGGACACTCCAAAGAGCGATTCACTGGCGCTGCTCTCTGTTGCCACCGCGGTGGTCGATCCGAATAGACCTGCCGAACTTGACGCCGAGGAGAATCCGAATGGAGGTCTCGACGCTTGCGATTGTGGACTCAGCTGACCGAACGGAGGTCTCGATGCTTGCGATCGCGGACTCAGGTGACCGAATAGCGACGCGCTCGTAGTGACCGGATTCAATATCGAACTTGAGTGCTCTTGCGCAGGGTTGCTCGACGCTTGAAGCATGTGTCGTCTGGCGTCGCTGTTCGCACCCTTCCTGTAGTCCTCAGCGCGCAGCTCCTCGACAGACTTGTTCGCGTACGCCGGCATCGCAGTGATCGAGTGGTAGCGAACCGCGCCGAGAAAAGAGTCTACCCCGTTCGTGGGGGCGTACGCCGGGTCTCCAGTGTCGCTTCTCGCGCTCACACGTAGTGGAGACGGCGATGGCGGCGAGGGGGTTGGCAGCGTCGAAAGTGCACCCGCATCGACTCGTTCTCCTCCTCCGAAGAGCAATTGACTGGTAGGGACGTCGCCGACGGCCGGCGAGTCCCACGCAGACATGTCGAACATCTGCTCGCTCTCTCGCGCTGAAGATCGGCGGAGTAATGCAAACACTCCGGACGATGAAGCGAATGGGCGGCGATGAAGGCATTGCGAGATGCGGTCGCTCGGCGCGTTCAGCGCGAAGAGCTCCTCGAGGCTGTTAACGCGGCCGAAGACGTCGTTCTCGCCGTACGCGAACGACTGCGGCTCGAGCGGCTCGAACGGCGAGCGATAGGAGCTGAAGCCGAAGGAGGTGGAGGGGGGCGCGGGTTCGAAGGGTGTCGACGATGGTCCCATCGGGACAGCAGTGAATCAAGTCATGAAACATGATACTCGCACGATACTGAAGTATCGTCACTCTGATAAATATAGCACACTGTCGACGGACTATTCGATTTGTACTAAACGAATAGTGTAACAAAGGACTTTGATTTGTACTATTCGAATAGTACAATTCAAACAAAAGTAACAATAGGACTACAGGCAATCCTCCCAAATTGACACACCACAAAAAATGAATATCCCGCCAAAATCGATCAATTCCTTTTAAGTACGTATCTCTACAAACCCAACACGCGCGATGACCAACCACTCGAGACTCCCTGCTGCTTCACAGC
>JAASGU010000382.1:0-21669 GCA_023334365.1 Globisporangium acanthophoron
AACGAGCCACCCTGTGCGTGAGGTCTCTTCACGCGCACACGCGTTCAATCCAGTATGAACCTGGTGCGTGCTCTCTTGCACTACCGTCTCCAGTAGTGAGATGTGAGCTCCTGTAGGATAGCAGCACAGCATCTAATTTCAGCCTGTATTGATCGAGTGGAGGAGAGAAAGAGACCTGCCGAGTCGACACACACACACTGCCAGAGCTACGACGCACTTGACTACCTACAAACACTCAACGCCGCTCACAGCGTCTTCTTGGTGGCCGCGACCGTCTTCTTCGCGCCGCTGCCGAGCACGTACGCGCGGATGTAGAAGTTCATGAAGAGCCAGAAGAGCGACTGCACGTAGAAGAGGTAGATGATCGGCACCTTGGCGGGCATGCCCGCGCACTGGCGCGAGTACGTGAGGTACCCCTGCACGTTCATGAGCACGAACTGGATCAGCTGCATGCTCGTGAGGTACTTCTTCCACCAGATCTCGCGCGTGTGCGAGCTCACAAAGTAGTACGTGTACATGATCGTGTGGACGAAGCCGTTGAGCACGATCGAGACGTAGATGTCGCCGTCCTGCGCCACACGGTAGACGACGTAGTAGAAGAAGAGCACCGTGAGGTGGTGGTACACGTGCAGCACCGAGAGCTGCTTCCACTTCTTGCCCATGACGATGAAGAACGTGTCGCAGAGGTCGAGGATCTTGGAGAGGAAGAAGAGGTAGAGCACGTTCGCCATGACCGGGTTCGCGGCGTCGAACTTGTTGCACGGCGTCGCGGTGTAGTCGTTGCGGTACGCCTGGATCGCGGCCTCGAGGCACATGTAGGAGCAGACGATGACCTGGAGCGGGTTGTACACGAACTGGAGCGCCGACGTGTTGAGCGCCGGCACGCCTGCCTTCATGATGGCCGTGCCGAGGATCACGAAGAGCAGGTAGCCGACGCAGATCGCGTACACGCTCGCGAAGTTGGCGAGCGGGTAGTCGGCCTTCGGGTGCAGCTTGTAGGCACCGTTCGGGTCCATGTACGCGAAGAGCTTCTGCTCCGTGGCGTCGGCCCACTCGTAGTAGCTCTGCAGGAAGGCGGCCATCGTGGTCAGGAGGATCTCGAGTTGGAGCTGGGCGACGATGGCTCAGGGGCGAGGAGAATCGAGGAATGGCGACAGGAGTCGCACGGAGGTCTCGCAGGCGGCCTGTTGTTCGAAAACGGAGGAGCTCCCTGGATTCGCAAGAGTGGCTGGCGGCGATCGATCGCCTCGATCGGTTCGACTCGGCTCGGTGTGCTCGCTGCTGCTCGCTCACAGCGGTGGTGTCGGTGTCGTTGGTGGCGTGGTGTCATCATCGCTTGCAGCTCGGAAGCGTCGCTTGTCAAGACATCCAATAAATAGACGGGACGGATTCGACTTACGTTGGACTCTCGCATACGAATTTCAATATGTAGCAGAACAGTCTCAGCCAGCCATCTCTCCGGCGCGTCATTGAGACTGCGTCATCGCGGGGTCGGGTTGCGAGTGATTGTCGTTGTCCGAGTGCCGAACGCAAGCGTGAAATCAGTCGGCGAGCAGTGATGACATCGGCGGCACTGTTGGCGTGCTCACGCGCTCGCCACCAGCCAGCTCGAGAAGCGTTTGTGGCGCTCTCTTCGCCATTCGAGTGGTCCGACCTGCGGATGCGTGGCTCGAGCGCTGTTGTGGAGTGAGCTGCTCACCTCTTTGACGACTCGAGCAGCCGCGAGTCAGTGTTTAACAGCGCGTGTCTGAGCGCTTCCGTTCTGGCGGTGGCTTGCTGGTGGTGCCTTGCTGTAGAGCACGCACGCGATAGGAAGCGAAGCATTGAAAACGTATCTCGTTCAATGACTCCTTAGTTGCGTTGTGTGTCTGAGACTGCCAGGTCAGTTCAAGTAATACGCACGCAAAGCACTCTGACGAGGTCGCCACTGACGATGCGCGCGTACGAGAGGAGCGCTCGCTTGACGGACTTGCTCGCATTGGCGAGCGGGAGCTGCCGCAGCTCCACCAGGACGTACATGACGTCCTCCTGGCCGCGAGGCTCCATCTCACAAGGATGCCTCGCAATTGGAGACCGCACAGACATGCAGGCAAGCGAGGAGTACATACTGCAACGAGTTGACACAACTGGGCAAGTGTGTTGACACAAGTTTGCTGTGCCTATATCTAGTGCACACTGCGACTCGGCTATCGACACGCAGACTAGCCTGCATCGATGGGAGCTCCTGTCGCGCCGATGCGCCCCGCTGAGGCGACCCGCGCAAGAGCCCACGTCTACGAGCTCGTCCAGAGCGACGAGTTCCCAGCACTTGACCTCACACGAACCGCCGGGAGCGTCTTCTGCCCGGTGAAAGCGTGGAGGGACTCCATGATCAGCAACGCTGTAGCTCCGCACGATCATCTTGATACGTCCAAGATGCTGTTTGAAGACTGCCGGCCATCGATCCTCGAGTACGCCGTCGCGGTCGGACTCCTCCTCTCTGCAGTTGTCTACTGCACTCCTGCTGCGTACGGCGTCCCGCTGGCGCTCGCCGCGACTTTGGTGTTGCTTCCGGGGCAGATACGAATGCTGAGCCTCTCGCGCTTCGACATCATTTGCATGGCGATCAAGAGCTACGAGTTCTGGTACTACGTCGCGATCAACAGCGCTGTCTGCGGACTGATCGGCGCCTACTTCAACGACGCCCGCGCCGTTCTTAGTGTTACGCTGTGGCTCGGGGTTCTGAACGCCGCCGTCGTCGACGCCAAGACAGTTGGCATCCAGTCCTCGATCTACGCTTCAGTTGGCACCGCCGGTGTCAACTTGCTCGCCGTCGTGCTGATCCAGTTCGGGCGAGTCAGCAACGCTCGCCACTTGGGCGTGCTCCGCTACAGAGACCACGTTCTGTTCGTCGAGGACCTGCTCGTGAACGGACTCGCCACCAGCGTGCTCATCTTGCTGCGGAACGCATACCGGCGCCACCAAGACCTTCGACAGCAGAAACGGCTCCGCTGCAACATGCTGCGCTGTGTCAACTATCGGTGCACGCTAAAGCTTCAGCTGGTGGACAGTGTCTTGGACGGCGTTGAGCCGGGAGCCGACTCCCGAGCTCCCAAGTACCACATGTACAAGCACGTCTTCAACGTCATCCTGCACATCGACACCGGCGCTCTCTACGACGCGAGCAAGACACTCTATCCGGTCGAGCTCGCTGGCGGTCCGTGGCCCCGGTGGCAACGGTGTCTGCTGACTGGCATAGCCCTTCTCGGGATCGCACTCCCAGTGCTGGGGTTCGCAGTTGTGTCGAGTAGTTCTGAAGCAAACGCAACGGGGATCTTCGCTGCCGGCCTCGTGTTCACCACGGGCTTCTGCACCATCGCGTGGGGGATGTTCCAAGTGAAGCTGCTGCGCGAACTCCTGCTGTCGTTCGACTTTGTCTTCCTCTCGCTGCAGCTATCGGCCGCACACCTGTGCGTGTGCGATATGTTCAGCTGGGACGCGAGATGCCTCGGTTTGCTCAGTTCGTGGCTGTGGATCCACTTCGTGATCGCGACGGACGCGCTAACGCCGATCGTGAGATCGAAGCTCGCGTTCCGATCCTGGTATCTTGGCGTCCCGATGCTGATCTTCACGGCCGGCCAAGTGCTTCTCGCGTGTGAAATCGTCTTTGGCAGTCGCTGGGAGCTACGCGACCGCAGGATCCACGCCATCTCGATCGGCAACTTCACCATCGAGTACCGCGTCATCACGTTCTTCTTCAACCGGTTGGTGACGATCTTCTTGTGGTCGCTGCGACTGCTGTGGCGCATCGCAGTGGCGCACCCGGACGATGTGCTGATGCTGCGCGGCAAGGTCGGCTACGCGTACTTCACCGACCCGAAGCACATGTCGAAGCCGCTCACGAAAACAATGGAGTCTTCTGATGCAGCAGGTACGAACCAGACTCCTCGCATAGGAAGCGACGAGAAGAAGTAGCTGAGACCGAATTGAGTTGGAGAGCACTAAAGACATAGGAAGCGACGAGAAGAAGCTGCGAGTTGAACTGTTCTGAGACTGAAGTCATGTGGTACGAAGCCGCAGTCGTGCAGCGCCTCAGCCAGCGCACATTACCCTAAGATCAGGCACCTGCAATAGTGTCGAGTGTCTGCGACTTGGTTCAAAGTGAACGTAACGAACCAGCGATTTCTGGTCGATTGAGCTGTCGATACCGAGAGTCGCCGCCACCGCATGACGCGAGTCGCGCAGGCCACTGCAGCTCCCGTCACACACACATCGTCTTCTGGTAGCGGCGGTGAGACCGCCATTGGTGATGAGTATCCGAGGTATCTCTACACTCTCGTCGAGGCGAACAAGTTGCCGGCTATCGACCTCTCCAAGTCCGTCCGGTCGGCGGTGTTCAGTCGGCGGGCGGCTGCCGTGAGCTCGGCTCTCGCGCGCAGGTTCGCTCAGGAAATCAACTTGCTCTTCCTCGGTGGCGTGGTGCTGGGGTTGCTCGTGTGTCTTCTTCCAGCGCCGCCCGCTCGTTTCCTCGCAGTTGTCACGGTGATCTGTCTCCCGGCCAGCTTCGCGGTTCTCTCGTCACTCCGATACGAGATCGTCCGGCTGCTGCTCACGACGTACGAGTTCTGGTTCTTCACGCTCACGGACGTGCTCTCCTCGACGCTGCTCGCGCTGTACTTGTCTGACGCGCGAGTCGCGGTCATCCCAACACTGTTCTTCGGCACTCTCGGGACCATTCTCGTCGACGCGAACAGCGGCGTCCGACGAGGTTTCGTGATCGCGTCGATGTTCGCAGCGTTGTACATCTTCGTTTTGCTCGCGTACGCCTCCATGCACATGATCGATGAAGCACATCACTTCATGCTCTTCCGCACCAACGCGCGGTCGCTTTCCGTCGAAGACGCGCTCGTAAACGGCTGGGGGACCGTCATGGTGCTGACGTGCAGGAACGTGTACCGGAAGCGCGCAGCTCTGAAGAAGCACGGCGCCAACTCGACGGTGGTGCAGTGCATCAGCTATCGATGCCGACTGAAGCTCGTGCGAGTCGCATCGACATCGGTAGTTGCAACCCGTGCAGCGCCACAGTTGTCGCTGTCAGCGGCGACACATCGGCGAGCGCCAGCCGCAGCGATCGACGAAGAAGAAGCACCACAACGAAGATCCACAGCGGAGGAGCCGGGAGCTGCAGCAATGGCGCCGACTGCAGGAGATCAAGCACAAGCAGCAGAGACTACACCAGCAGAAGCACCAGGCTCGCCGGGACCAACATCGCAATCGACCAAGAGATCGTCAGCTCCGCACACCCAAAGGCTACAAGCAACAGGGACGAGGGGCGGAGCATCGCCGCCAGCAGCAGCGACCACACTCACCCCCCTGCACTATGCTCACGGTGGCAGGACCTTCGCAGCGAACAACACGATCGCTCGCAGCGCCGTGACGCTGCTTCTCGCCCAAGACGCGAACAAGGCACTGCTGCGAGCATCGAAGATCTTGATCCACGCCACCGGAGTTGGCGGCGTGGTGCTCGTCTTCTTCTCCATCACGACCGACAGCGTCTTGAGGCACAGGCACTCGCCTCAAGAAACCGACTCCCACTCCCGCTTCAGATCTTTACTGCAGCTGACCCAACCTGCTTCGCTCGTGTGCACGGCGATGTTCTGCGCCGCGTGCGTCGCCATGTACCAGCGCCAGCTGCTTCGCCGCCTCATCCTCTCCTTCGACTATGCCTTCCTCTCCTTCCAGCTCACCTCCGTGCACCTCTGCGTCTGCGATCTCGTGCGCTGGGACCGCGGCGCAAGTCTCGTCGTCGGCGCCAGCTGGCTATGGATGCACTGGGTGCTCGCGGTCGACGCGCTCACGCCGCTCGTGCAGCACCGCCTCGGCTTCCGCACGCGCACCTTCGCGCTGCCGATCGTCGCGCTCTTCATCGTCTACCAGGTCGTGATCGCCGTCGACATCGTCTTCGACCCGCACAGCACGCTGCAGGACCGCGTCGTGTTCGAGTACGTGCTGGGCGCCGACCACCGCCTGCAGCTGCGCGTCGTGCCGTTCCTGCTCAGTCGCCTCGTGACGCTGCTGGGCTGGTCGCTGCGTATTCTGTGGCGTCTCTGGATGCTCCAGGTGCGCGAGGGCGAGCTGGTGGTGATCCAAGGCAGCGTCACGTACACGCGCGCGGGGAAAGCGACGCTGCCGAGACGACCTTCACTCTGGACACAGTCGCGACGACAACTTCGGATGGTGTCGGCTCTGTCGCTGTCGGCGTTGCAGGCGAACTTCCGCTCTCCAGTTGCACCATCGACCTCACCTAGTGCCAGTGTCGTCCTCAAGGCGGTCAGGTCCACGAGCGTGACTTCCGTCGTGCCGATCGCTCCTGCGCCGAACGAACCTTCGGGATTGACGAGATGAACTTGCTCACACATCGAGAGTCCAGTGGGCGTATCGCTCATAGGGACCTCAGTGCTACCGACAGGAGACTCTGGTACTCGGCATCACGCACATGATCCACCGCAACAGAACCCACGCGGTCGTCAGTGATCATCAGAGCTATTGAACAAGGACGATGCTCAGCGACTGACTATTGATCCGGGTTGAACGTCTTTGACGTCACTGCAAACGGTGTCTTCGCTGCTCGAAGCGCGACGATCTCGTCCAGTTCTGTTGGATACACCACGGCCGTGCGCTTGAGCTTCAGGATCTCCTCGGTCAGGATGCGAATCGTCTTCTTGTTGCTGGGTGAAGAGAAGGCGCAACACCAGACGAGACCGCAGAATTCGTCGTGAGACTCATGGTCACAAGTCGATGCACTGTGCACAGTGCGCAGCCATCAGATACCGATGCGTACGCACCTCCTCACCATCGCGCTCACATGCTGTAGATCGCCTCGCAGCTCCATGTTGTCTGCCTTCAGCGTCTGGTTCTCCATCACGACGTCCACAAATTTCTTTTCCAACTCCTCCTCCAACCGAGTGTGTTCCTGCTCGCTCTGCGCGCGTATGTCTGCGAGTTGCTCGTCCACCAGCCGCCTCATCGCTTCCAGTCGCCTCTTGCTCTGCGCAACCGTGAGGCGCTTCTCTTCCTCGCGCAGCTTCTCGCCGTGCGTGAACTCCTTCTCCATCCGGTGCATGACCTCGAGGTACTTGTGCATCCGCAGGCTCTGATCGCTTTCGAACCGCTGCATGAGCTGCTGGTGCTCGTGAAGCTCCTGCTGCAGCTTGACGTGCGCGACCGAGAGCTTGGACGTCATCGTCTGGTACTTCTCCATCTCGGTCAAGAAGAACTCGACGAGCTGATCGTTCTCGCAAGGTGGCACAGTCAGCGCAGCGCTGTTCGGAGCGATCGAGCGCGACAGTGTAGCGTGTTCGCAACACCGAACCTCCTGCACCTGCAAACGCTCTTCCAGCTCGGCTGGGATCCGACGCGAGAGGAAGTTGACAGTGAGCAGAACATCGATTGACAGACAAACACGTTTCGGCGTCCGCACCTACTCGCTGCTCCAGCGCTCTGCAGTCCTCGCGCCGAGCGTGTCCTGCGTGCAGCACGGTTCTCGTGGTGTCGACTCCATCGTTCGCCAGCTCGAGGTCATCCACTGGGATCTCGAACTTGAACACTTTGCCACCCTCCGGTGCATCGCCGTCAGATCGCAGTGCTCGTGCCCCTCGCAGGACGACGCCGGCATCGGGAGCAGAACGGTCGCTCATCGCTGTCGCGCGCACTTGCGCTGTCGTCGTCATCACGCGTCGGTTCGCTCGGTGTTCAAAATATCTGAACATGCTCACCGCTCATCGCTCGTCGTCCACCCACGCACGAGCACATCAGCGGCAGCATCGTTTGGACATGTATTACATGGGTGCACACCTCCTACCTAAACGTCAGCAGTCCGAGCGTGCGATCGTTCGACACGCTGAAGAGCGCGTCGTAGCGCGGATGCCACGTCGCGTGGAGCACCGTTTTCTCTGCGCGACACAACAGCAGAGCACCAACGAGACAGCGTCAGTCAACCACAGCAGCAGCACCACATCTCACATCGGCGCAACACACAACAACACACGTACGGTGGACAGCGATCGACTGGTGTGGCAGCACCACAGGGTACGACGAGCTGCGCGCGCGCACGTCCCAGATGTTGACGAGACCCGACTTGCTCCCGCACGACACATGGTAGCCCGCAGGCGACCAGCGCGGCACGATATACTGGCTCATCGACTTCGAGTCGCTCGACTTGACCACCGACAGCGTCATCGTCACATCCCGACTGCTGCTGTACCGCTGGCGCAGGTCGTACAGCAAGATATTGTGCTCCGCCTGCTCCACGGAGCTCACGAGTAGGATGTTCGGGTTGTGCGGATGCTCGAGCACCGCGTTGATCTTGGAGATGCTCGGCTTGCGGCGTTCCATCACCACCTGCGACGCGAACCTCTGGAGGTCGTAGCGGATCACCTGACCGTCAAAGCCGCCCGTGAACACCGCTTCGCGCTGCGAGTGGACGCAGATCGACTTGACTTCCGAGCGGTGCTCGCGGTGCAGCACCCGCCACTTGTAGTCGTGCTCGTTCTTCGCGTCGTCGTGTTCCTCCCACAAGACCACGGCGTGGTCCGAGCCCGCAGTCACGAGGGTCCGGCTCGTCGTGTCGTTGCCGTACCCCGACGGGATCCACTCGATCGCCGAGATGCCCCGCGAGTGCAGCGTCGTCGACATGGACGTGACGCGGTCGCTCGGGATGTCCTGCGGCTTATCGCTCCCGGTCAGCGGCAGGTTGTGCAGCAGCACGACGCAGAACTCGCCCTTCCCGTCCAGCGGGTCGCGGAACGCCATGGCCATGCGGTTACCGTCCGGACTCCACGCAATGCTCTCGGCGCACTGGCTGTCGCGGCGGAAGGACGACGGCGCGAACGTCCCCATCTTCGTGATATCGTGGGTCGGGCGCTCGTAGTTCCAGATGATCATGCCGCCGTCGTCCGAGCTCGTCGCGAAGTAGTCTGACTTCATCGGGTTGAACGCCAGGTGCCGCATCTTGCGCGCGTGGCCGTCCGGGAGAGTGCGCACCTTGTGCTGCGCGAGCAGCTTCGCCGTGTCGGCCTTCCCCCAGAAGTAGTCCGGGATCTTCTTCTGCTCGTAGTTCTCCGCGACCGACGTGTCCATCGGCACTTGCACCGGAGCAGGAGCCGCAGACTTGGCGCTGCGAGGCTTGGACGCCGACCGCTGCCGCTTCAGAGGCTGGCGCTCCTGCTTGAACTGCACAGGCTCCAGGATCACGACTTCGTCGTCGTCCGACTCATCCGTATCTACGATGCAGGGACGCTTCGACGCTGCTCGCGCTCGACTCACTGACCGCTTCTGTCGGTCGCTGTCCCGATGCGAAGACGCCGCCGCTGCAGCAGCAGCAGTAGTAGTGCTGCTACTGCTGGAGTTGTACTCGCTCTCGATCCGCTTGCGCTTCTCGACCACTTCGAGGTCCAGCTCCAAGTGCTTGATCTGGTACCTCTTCGACTCCATGCGCTTCTCAAGCTCGTCCCGGTTGTCCTGCAGCTGCTGGAGCTCCTTCTTCGCGTCGTTGAGCGCTCTCTGGAGCCTGTCGCTCTCCGCGTTGATGCTGTCTCTGGTCGCGGCATTCGAGGACGTGAACGAAGTTGCAGGAGCAGCACCGGACGCTCGCGCGCGGCTCTTGCTCTTCCCTTTGCTCCGCTCGTCCTTCTCGCTGCGCCGCGCCTTCGACTTGGACTTGGAACGCCGACTCGACGTGTGTCGCGGGGGTGATGAGCTCGTGGACGGGGACGTTCGCTTGGCACTCGCTTTCCGCGACGAGTTCGCCTTCGAGTGCTTCCGACTCGAGCGCTTCGTGTCGTCTCCGCTGCTGCTCGAGCTGCTGCTACTACTGCTGCTGCTGGACCGCCTCGAGTGCATCGACTTGCTGTTTCGCACCTTGGACTTGGACCGCGCCTTCTCCTTCGCGCCGGCGCTACGCGCGGCAGTCGACTTGGCGAGCGCGACCTTCGGCACCGGCAGCGCCTCGCGCTCGCGCTCCAGCTCCCGCTCCCGCGTGCGACCTCGCGCCTCTTCCTCTTCTCGGCTGCTGTGGCCTCTGTGCGTCGACGGACTGCGAGGCCGCGCCATCGCGCTGCTGCTCGTCGCGGCTTTCGGCGCCGCGGCCACCGAGCGCGAGCGGCTGCGCATGGTCGCGCGGCTGGAGCCGTAGAACGTGGCTTTGTTCGTGTTCGTCGTGTGCGCGGGACGACCGAGCGCGATGAACTCGGAGCTGCTGGGCTTCGGCGGCTGCTGCGGCAAGCGGCGCACGCGCGACTTGGACTTGGAGCGGCCGCGTGCCGGTGCCGCGGGCGGCGGCGGCGGCGCAGTGGTTGGCGGGACGTGACGGTCCAGCCGCGTCCCAGCACTGCCCGGGCGATGCGGCGGTTGCTGCTGCTGCTGCTGTCGGCTGTTGTAGCTGCTGCTGTTGCTGTAGTTGTGATTGCTGCTGCTGCTGCCACCGCCGGCGCCGGCAGCGCTCGAGACGCGCGCGGGCGAGAGGTAGCGCTGGCGCTTGAGCACCGCGTCGCGCTGGAAGTCCGAGTCCGAGAGCGAGAAGCGGTGGCTGTTGCTGCTGTAGGCGTCCATCGGCTGCTGCGGCTGCTGGTGGCTGTGGTGGTGGTGGTGGTGGCCGCGGTAGTGCGACGATGACGCCGACGTGTAGCGGCTCATGGCGCTTGCAGAGCAGCAGCAGCAGCGTCGCCGCTCGAAGCTAAGGGTGATTGGCGCCAAAAGTACTCAACTGCAAGTTTTTGGCGGGCAGCTACCTGCTTTTTGTCACTATTTCATTCCGGTAGTGTGCGATGGACATGATACTGAGGCCGCTCTGAACGATGATCGCCGATGCGCACACACTGCCATTGAGAGTGAGTCCGATCACCGCCAGGCAGCCATGGCGGCGACCACCACCAATCTTGAGAGGAGGGAGAGAGAGAGAGAGAGAGACTGGAGTTGACGACCTCCGTTCAGGATGCGCTGCCGCGAACGAGTCCGCGGTGGCCATTTCGCTGATGCGCATTAGCACTCATGCCGCTTGGGCCACAAGGCACACACGCCGCTTTGCAGTCGGCCGGTCGAGAATGGAAGGATCGCGCTCTCGCGCGCACATGCATCATGTTCACGCTTCGAGCGTCCAGCAAACATCGTCCGAGTACAGCCATCGGAGCAAAGCGGATCTCGGCTGCAATGCGTGACACGGGAGTATCCAGCAGAGACGAGTACAGTGATACCAGCAACGCCGCAGATCGAGAGCGTCTGTGCACGCGTGAGCACAGGCACATGCACCGACGATCAAGCACCAACACGCGTATCGACCGACCCTTGTATCACATCGACCACCTTGTCGTCATGCTGGCTGCATGAGACTTTCACGACGTTTCGGATGCTGTGACAGCAGTCTCAACTGTCGGATCGAATAGTGAAGAAAGCCAGGCATTTGGGTGGCAATCCTGCCCTATCCCGCCCGCGCCACTTCAGCTCATTCGACTTCTGTATGCATTTTAAGCTGCTCTTGTCGAATCGCACTTACCCCAACCATCCCAGAAGCCAGTGCTCTTTCTTCTCCACGACCAGTCGGTGGCTCGTTTTCCCTCCCAATTTTGTTCAGCCCAAATCTAGGCAGTTTCCAAGTCACTTGCTCTCACTATACATTCTCCTTCCCCTTTGCTGTTCCGCTTTTTTCCTCTCGCTCATTTCCCGTCTGCGCCGCCAATGCGCCAGAAGCGCTTCTCCGGCGCGCCCTTCGACGAGAGCCCCGGCCGCCGCGACGCGCCGCCCACCATGAGTTCCGACGCCACCGACTTCGAGCGCCACAACGACCACCCGGGCAACAGCGGCAGCAATGGCTTCGTGAAGATCGGCGGGCCGCTCACCGAAGCGTCGGACCCGCGCGCCACGAAGCGCGTCGGCAACAACGGCAACGGCAACGCAGCTGCCGGCGGCGGCAACGGCAACCGGCTTTTCTACCTGCGCGTGATCGACTCGCGCAAGTGGCACTACTCGGAGACCTTCGCGCTCTTCCTCGACTTCTTCGTGCAGGTGCTCGCGATCTCGTTCGCGCCCAAGGAAAAGTTCCCGGACGAGATCGCGGCCAAGAGCTCGCGCATGTTCTCGTCCGGGCTCATGCTCTGCTACTTCGTCGACATGCTCATCCGCGTGCTGGGCATGCGCCTCGCGCTCTTCCGCTCGCACTCGAACATCGCCGACCTCGTGTGCCTGCTCGGCATGGTCGGCATCCTCGGCTGCCGCTGGGTGCTGCCAGAGTACGAGTACTACCTCTGCCTCGGCTACCTCGGGCTCGTGGCGCTCCGGCTCATCCTCAAGCCGCGCGCGCGCACGTTCTCAAAGAAGCTCCACAAGTTCCGCGCCAACGGCGACCACATCCGCGTCTCGATCGAGTCGCTGCGCGCGTCGCTCGCGCGCATCCCGGGCATCACGGCGCTCGCGATCGAGATGATGGAGACCGACCTCGTGATCATCTGCGGCCGCGACGAGGGCGACATCACGCGCGACGAGCTCATGAACTTTCTCGAGCGCGCGCTGCACTACCGCCCGCACACGCTCTCGGCCACGGAGTTCCTCTCGCACCTGCGCGACATCGACGCCAGCTCGTCGCAGATGGCCTACGGCAGCCTGGATGTCGTGCGCAGCACGCTCTGGCACTGGTCGAACCAGAGCTCGGACCTCGTCTTCTGCTTCCTCGTCGTCTGCATGAACGCCGCCATCAGTCCGGGCATGGCGTGGTTCCTCGCCAAGCTCTCGGACGCCTTCGAGACGGTCGACGACAAGACGCGCCCGCTCGACGAGACGTCGCTCAAGATCGGACTCATGGGCATCCTCGGGCTCTGTGTGCCGTTCGTCATCGGCAACTACGCGGTCGGCTACTTCCAGTCCAAGATGATCTCGAAGGCCACGGAGCTCATGCAGAGCAAGCTGCTCGACATCATCCTGCACCAGGGCACGGGCTTCTTCGCGGAGCGCTCGGAGGGCGATCTGAACAACCTCTTCTCGAGCGACATCGCGCGCGTCAACGGCCTCTGGCAGGCGGTGTTCTGGAACCTGCTCAACCCGCTCGTGTCGGTCGTGTTCGGTTTCGGGTACGCTATGCTGATGGACCCGGCGATCGGCGTCATGGCGTTCGCGTTCGCGGCGGTGCTGCTCTCGAGTGGTCCGCAGGGCTTTGCGGCCCAGCGCTCGAAGGAATTCGGTTCGAAGAACGCGTACGTGGCGGCGGAGTTCCAGAACGCGGTACAGTGCCAGAAGGTCGTCCGCGCGTACGCGATCCAGGAGCCTCTGCTCGCGCGGTTCGCGAAGACGTGCAGTGCGCTGCGCAAGAACCAGTTCTCGAAGGACTTTTGGTCGAGTGTGGTGCAGATCTACATCGAGTCTGCGATGTACATTTTCACGGCGATCATGACGGCGTCGCTGGCGATGAAAGTGTGGCGCGGAGAGATCTCGTCGGGCGACTTCTTCGGCTTCATCACGCTGCTGAGTCGTGTGTCGAACCCCGTGACGGTGCTTGGAGGCTTCATGCGTGTCGCGATCGGTAACGCCAGTAGTCTGCAACGTATTGACGACATCATCATGGGTCTCGGCTCTACGGGTGGCGAAGACGACGGTGACAAGGATCTGCCAGCGCTCCCCAAGATGGAGACCGACCTCCGTGTGGAGAAGCTCGTGTTCAAGTACGACAAGGCGTCGGAGAAGTACATTCTGAACGAGCTGTCGGCGACGATCCCGCGTGGCGCGTACACGTGTGTGGTGGGTCCGTCGGGTTGCGGTAAGAGTACGCTGCTGGCGTGTCTGATGCAGTTCCAGGAGGCGGACGGCGGGTGCATCCGTCTGGACAGCCACGACATTTTCAACTTCTCGAAAAAGTCGTTCATGGACCAGACCGCGGTGGTGTTCCAGGACGGCGGCATTCTGAACGGCACGATCTACGACAACATTCGCTACGGCAACACGACTGCGTCGAACGCGGACTGCGAGGAAGCGGCGCGTCTGGCGGAGTGTCACTTCATCAGGGATCTGAAGGACGGCTTCGAGACGGTCGTCGGCCAGCA
Organism: Globisporangium acanthophoron; assembly: GCA_023334365.1. Lineage (NCBI taxonomy): Eukaryota > Oomycota > Peronosporomycetes > Pythiales > Pythiaceae > Globisporangium > Globisporangium acanthophoron. The sequence goes on from JAASGU010000382.1 coordinate 14,061, forward strand.
CGCGACGTGCAGTTTGAGTGGCGGTCAGGCGCAGCGTATCTGTTTGGCGCGCGCGCTGTGCCGAAAGCCGAGCATCATGCTTCTGGACGAAGCGACGAGTGCGCTGGACCCCGAAACGGAAGCCTCGATCGTCGCGACACTCGAGCGTCTGTCGAGCAAGATGCGCATGACGATCATTTCGGTGACGCACCGTCTCTCGACGGCGCTGAACGCCGACTTGATCCTGGTACTGCAGGCGGGTCGTGTGGCCGAGCAGGGCCGCTACGACGACTTGGTGCGTCGCGGCGGTCTGTTCTACGAGATGGTGCACAAGACTGGAGACGAGGACGAGGAGGAGGAGCAGAAGAAGAAGCCGACCCACGCTCGCCACCAGTCTGTGGACACGATCACGCCGATCGCGGAGGACGGCCTCGTGTCTCAGGACAGCGCGCTGGCGCTGCAGCAGTTCACGAAGAACTTGAGCTCGCGCGTGGTGCACGAGGCGTCGGAACCGCGCGCGGGCGGGCAGGCGTCGTGGTACCGCTACAACCGCGTGTCGAGCCGCGTGCGCAAGACGAGCCAAGGCGAGGAGGTGTATCCTGCGCGCCGGTCGCAGAACAATAGTATAGACCCTCAGTGGTACGCGCCTTCAAGCGAAACGCACCCGCGAGGCCACGCTTCGTCGGCCGCGAGCGAGGACGAGCGCAGCAAGTACTTTGTGCTGTAGTCAGCATCCGTTGGGATCGATCGTCCGGCGCGAGTCTGCTCGAGAACAGCGTTGAAGGAGACGGCGCGCCGAGACACCGCGTCGAGTGTGTGTATGTTTATACGAAGCAATCTTCTGCTACTGCTGCTGCTCCTGATGCTTGTTGGTTTTGACAGTGTTTGCGAGGGTGTGAAGTGGTGTCACTACGGTGTTGCGATGCCGATCCAAACTCTTCTCTCCACATCCATTCACCACTAGCAAGCGCTCCCACGTACACCTCGCACCGTGCGGTCTCTAACATCGCACGCGGTCATCTCTCATCCACGCTCTGCTAGAACCCGAGCGTCGCGCGGCCGTAAAACTGCTCGTCCTCCTCCGGGTAGCTCTCTTCCATGGCGCGCTGCGCGGCGCGACTGAATGCGCTGCCGCCGCCGTTGCGCTTCTCGGCCGCCTCCGTCTTCTTCGCGAGTGCCTCGAGCTGGTTGGCCGTGACTAAGTACGCGTTCGCCGCGCGCAGCGTCTTGACCCACTTCTCCAGCTCCTGCGTCGACTTAGTGAAGAAGTGCGACTGCTGCGTGCTCGTGCTGAGCACGAACTCCCGCCCGCGCTTCGTGTCCTCGCACACCACTTCGAGCGACTTGTCCGACAGATCGATCTCGCCTCGCACGACCGGGTCCCCGCGCCGCTTGTAGTACTTGAGGAAGCCGTCGGACGTGATCTCGCACCAGCGCTCGCGAGCACCGCGCATCGTTTTCATGTTGCTGATGAGACCGCGCTCGCTCCACTCTGTCGGCCCCTTGTCGAGGAAGCCGACCAGCGTCGGCATCTTGTCAGCCTTCTTCGGTCGGTGCTGCTCCTTCGGCTGACTCACACCGTTGCTGCTGTCGTTGCTGCCTCTACTGGCCGGCGTTGACGAGGACGGAGCAGTCGAGTTCTTCCCCGGGCGGGATGACGATCCTGACGACGAAGGCGCGGCAGCTGAGGTCGATGAGGATGACGACCCTGCCGCCGCCTTGTTCCCAGATCCCCGCTCTCGTCCATTTGACGAGGACGCGCCACCACTTTCCGCCTTGAGCATGTGCAGCTCGTCTTGCGCGTGCTTGAGCTCCTCCTTGATCGCGTGGCGCCTTCGCTGGCACTCCTTCGCGAGGTCCTGGTCGCCCACTTGCGCCGCCTTCGACATCGTCTCGACCACTGACCGCTGCTGCTTGCGCAGCTCCAGGATCTTCGCCTCCAGGCGAGTGATCTCAGGCGACGGCGACTTGCTCTTGGATCCGCTGCTGCCAGAGCTCGACAGACTCTTGCTCGCAGAGGACGACGACGTTGAGGCGCTCGACGAAGACGACGGTTCTCGGTCTTCCGATCTCCTCGACTTGGACGACGACAGGCTCGCCAGGTGCTTGTTGAGCTGGTCCATCTCGCGCTGCACTTTCGTCGTCTTGCGCTGCTCCTTGCTCAGCTCTTCTTCCATGAAGCGGATCTTCTTCTTGAACGCCGACACCTGCTCGCGTGGCGGCGCAGTGAGGTCGATGCCGAAGAACATCTCATCGTCGCCGCCCTTCCCGTCGTCCTCCTCTGCGGCCTTGGCATCCAGCTTGGCGAGCGTGCCTTCGAGTTCGTCCAGCGCGGTCTGCAGCGCCACGCGCTCCTTGCGCAGCCTCTTGTTGCCCGCGCTCATTTTGGCGATGTCCTCCGTGAGCCCAGCATTACGCTTCGCCAGCTCGTTCGCCTGTACGAGCTCCGGGTTCTCCATCGCGTGGATCTCCTGCAGCTTGAGGTGCTTGATCATCGTGTCGTATTTGCTCTTCTCGCTCACGAGCCGCTCGTTCTCCTTCCGCAGCTCCAGTCGCCGCTCGTTCAGCACGTCGAACTCGCTCGAAACCGTGTCCCACTTCTTCTTCATCACGTTCATCGACCGCAGCAGCTTGTTCGTCTCGATCGTCCAGAGCTCCGTGTGCAGCTCGCTGGTCACGAGCACGCGCGTGAACTCCTGCTTCTGCTGCAGGTACGCCGACGACTTGGTCGACTCGCGCGCCTCCTGCTCCGAGATGAGCGCCAGCTGCGGGTTGTCCTCCACCGTGCCGCGCTCGACGTCCGCGAAGCGGATGCGGAGCGGCCGGGGCGCCTTCTTGAGCCTGTCCACGACCTCCTTGTACGTGAGCCCCGCGAGCCCCTGGTCCTCGATGCCCGTCACGCGCATGCCGATCGTCAAGCGCCTGAGCGGGCCATGAAGAGTGAGTGTCGGCGTGAGATGCGAGCCTGAGCAGCTCAACGAGAAGAGAGTGAGCACGCGTACTTGTGGGGCTTGACGCTCCAGTTGTAGAGCTCCGCCGGCCCCGCCTTGCCGTTGATCTTGGGCAGGTCGTCCACTTCCGCCTGGAAGAGCGGGTACGGCGTCGCATCGAATTGCCGCACTTCGCGCAGACTCACGCCGAGGCGGCCCTCGCCGAACTCGATCTCCACCTCCGTCACCCAGTTGTACGACGCCAGCACCACGGGCGGCGCTGCACATCCAGTCAGTCTCTTCTTCTTCTTGCTGCTACAGCCACCGTCACGCACACACAGCCGCACCTCTCGGCGGCGCAGGCGGCGCTGCTGTCGCCGCCGCTGCTGCTGTTCCTGTAGCTGCTGCTGCTGCAGTCGTGGCTGCTGCTGCCGACGCAGTTGCTGCTGCTGTTTCGCTCGCTGCAGCCGCCGCCGCGGAGGTCGTCGTCCTGGCGGCCGGCGGCGTCCACTGCGTCTTGCCTGCGGGCGAGATGTAGTAGTAGCGGCCTTTCTGCGTCTTGCTCTCCTTGCGCGTCCAGCCGGCGGGCAGCGCGTCGCTGTCGCCGTCCGCGCTCGCGGCGGTGCTGAGCGACGCGGAGCTGTTGTGTCTGTCGATGCACATGCATTACGTTAGCATCGGAGGCCGCTCGCGTGGGGGTGGGAGCGAGGGGGAGGCGGCCGCGCACCGCCACATGACAGCGCTTTTCTCCTTCTTGATGTCCTTGAGGCGCTGAATGGTGGCGGACGGGCGCGCACGGGACGGCGGGCGCTAGTGAAGAATGAGAGGGATGGAGGGAGGAACTGAACGGGACGGGCAGGCGGGCGGCGTTCACGCGCGGCGCATGCGCGGGGGGAGCGCGAGCTTCGAGCGGAGCTGCTGCTGCTGATCTGCTGATAATGAGCAGGGAGACTGACTCCCCTCCTAGATCGCTTTTGACGGGGGAGAAAGCGAGATTCGACACGCGCTACATATTTCAACGTACAGAATCGAATTGGCACGGGGAGCTTAGTGGACCTGGGCTTGCTTGAGAGCGAGTGTCTCGGGCTGTCACGAGATCTGCTTCACTGGTTGAGTCCCGTCCGCATACGCAGCGTTCATTCATTCCCTCACTCACATCGGCCCGACTCGCGTATTGAACTCCTCTCGCGAGAAGCGTCCCGACACGCGCCTCGACGCCTTTACCAACTGCCCGCCAAACATCTTTCTCCCTAGCTGTCATCACGGCGTTCCTGCCTCTTGTTGCCTCTCCAGTGATCCCCGCTCTCAGAATATGTTGCTGTTGCTGCTGTACGAGCGATGCAGGTTGGTCGGGATCGGACTCACGGAGCGGCGACTTGGGTCGGCGGTTCGATACCCGGACGTCTCAGGCTGCCGAAACACGCTGCGCGAGCGAGGATCGTGCGGCTGAGACGTCTCCACCAGCGCCGACTCGTCGCCAAACACACTGCGCGAACGCTTCTTGTAGCGCTCCACGTCGGGCTCGATACGCGTCGACTCGTCGTAGTCGAACTGCTGGTGCGGGATCGTCTCGCGGAACATGCTCTGACTCCGCATCGACGCGATCTGTGAGTAGGAAGTCCGCGGCACCTCTGGCGCGTGAGACTCGTGGTGACTCGGTTCGTGGTTGCTTCTGCCGTAGCTGAACGTACTCTCTTCGCGGAACGAGCTCTTGCTGCGCATGGCGTGGTGGTCTACGTACCCTCGCGGTGATGGCTGCGCGAGTTCGGAAATCGGCTTCTCGCCCCGCTCGCGACGCATCTCTTTCACGTACTGCTCGATCCGCTGCACCATGTACGGTGTGCGGTCGTTCGTGACGGTCGCCGAGTACTTTTTGTGGTTGTTCGCGTACGAGTCGTTCTCGACATCGACGCGGAGGAACCAGCACGCCTGGAAGCAGTGGCCGACCTTGAGGCAGTAGAAGCAGATCATACGCTTCTCCTGAGTGCCATTGCTGCTGCTGTTGTAGTCGCGCTTGTCGCGGTAGCTGCTGCTGCTGCTGCTGTAGTTCGAGTCCCGCTTGTCATAGCTCGTGGCCGTGCTGGAGCTCGAGTGGTAGTAGTCCTTGTCGCGCCGGTCCTCCTTCTTGTACTCGCGTCTGTCATCGTCGCGCTTGTCGTCCTCCCGCTTCTTGTCATAGCTCCGGTCGTCTGACCGCTTTGAGTCGTAGTGCTTGTCGCTGCGTCGGTCGTCCTTCTTGTCGTAGTGCGAGGAGCGCTTGTCGTCCTTCTCTTTGTGTCTGCTCGACTCGCTCTTATCGTCGTACCTGTCGCCTGCTCTTGACGTCTTGGCTTTGTCGTGGGTGGACTTCGAGGAAGAAGAGTGCTCTTTCGTCGACGCCGCCGACGTACTCGGCGATGACTTCGACGACGACTGTTTGTGGGCCGAAGAGCTCTCTTTCGTGTCAATGGACAGTGAACTCTTCCTGGACGTCTTCTCTGTCTCGGTCGCCGTCGGCTTGGACTTGGCGAGCGCATCGTCGCGCTCTTTGAGCACAAGGCGGGAGCTGTGCTCGAACACCACTTTCTCCACGAGCTGAACGTAAGGAATGTACGGCTTGAACGCTTTCCACACATCGAGCATAGGCGCCCAGTCTGTCGGCAGCGCGTGCGCCAGCAGCATCGACCGGAACGGGTCGGTGAGCTGAATGCCCGCGATCTGCGCGTACTGCTCCATCATCAGCTCCAGCCTGGTAATGAAATCCTGCGCGCTCTCGTCCTTCTCGCCGAGGCGCATCGCGTGCATCAGCCGGTGCACCTTGTAGAAGTCACTCACGTTCCGGTTCCCATACATGCCGCAGAGCGTCTCCCAGCTGTCGAAGATGTTCTTGCCCAAGATGGCACGCTCCACCTCCGGGTGCAGGTACCGCTGCAGAATACCCATCGCTTCTGCGCGCTCCGCGATCACCTGCAGCCGGGTTAGCTTCCCCTGCTGCATGGGTGGCTCCGAGCGCGAGCGCTTCTTGCCTGCCACGGGGGCGGCACTGGCGGCAACAGCTCCGGTGGCATCTGCCCCCGGTTCGTCCTTGACCACCGTCGTCTCCGTGGGCGCCGGCACGAGCGCGCACTTGGGCGGCACCTCCTCGCCGTTGTACTCGAACGCCTGGCTGCCGTCGTAGTTGCGCACCCGGATGTAGCCGAGCAGGTGGAAGCGCAAGAGCTCGTTCTCCACGCGCGCGCGCCAGAGCTGAAAGTCCGTCGAGCCGTCGAACACCGCGTACCTGCTACTACCGCTGCTGCTGTTATCGCTGGTGCTGCTGGGGGCGGAGGTGCTGAGCGCACCGCCGCCGCCGGAACTGCTGCTCATCGTCATGCGCACTAGTTGCCGTGGTGCCTCTCGCTTGCAAAAATGGCGGATGATGCTGATCTCGCAGAGGGACGGGCAGCCACCACATTCGCGTTAAATACTTATGAACTCAAATTAATAACTCGTACTTAGTGATCATTTTGTTTATAACATTCGTGCTTGACGGGTTTGGCCAATCGCTGTGCTCACATTAGCTTCTCCGCCAATCGAAAATTTCCATAGTGTAGCTGTTTGAAAATAGTGTGAGAATACTATACTTTATTGTATTCTCATTTTATTTCAGACAGCACCATATGGAAATTTCCGATTAGCTGAAGCGCAGCCAATCGGAAGCTCGAAATATAATGTGTATTAGCGACGAGTTATTAAAAATATTGAATACGTTTTAATTTGCAAAAAATATTCAATACTTTTAATAACTCGTACTTAGCTAGATACGTCTAAAATAGCGTTTTTGGTATACCACCAAAGCGGCTTTTAACAAGCGTGTTCAAAGTATACTGGAATCAAATATAAGGGCGTGTTCTATTGAAATGGCTCGGAATTGTTAAGCGTGTTCGCTGTACTTGATTTCACTCTGGCTTGGGCGTGTCCCATAGTGAACTCAAGTCAATTGTTATTATCGTTTATCAGGAAGTCGCCAAGACGGTTTATTTTTAGAACAATAAGAGACGAGGGACAGTTTTAAAAATCCCCGAGGGATTTTTAACACAACATGGCATTGAATGGAAACTAGTGTGGCATTAGTGTGTACCACTCCAGTCACGTATTCCTCCTCACTCCCTCTCATTTCCTATTCTTCACGATGGCAACCAAGCGGTACCGCAAGCGATCCGCTCGCGCCCGATCACCTCACTGCTATTGTGGGCTGCTGGCCGCCTGCATGCCGACGGCATCTCTGTCCGCGAGGTCGCCGCGATCCTCGCGGTGTGCCCACGGAAACTTCATGCTCAGCTGCGATTGGCTGGCCTCCTCGGCGCCACGCGTGCAGTCGATCCATACGTCGCCACGTTCGCGTACCCGGACCGCGGCCGATCGCTAGACGAGGCAGCTGGCGACATCATCGTGGTCATCAAGACCGCAGAGGCGTCACTCGACATCGCCATGTACGTATTCACCCTCTACTCGGTACATTATCAGATTTGTATTGCAACAATACCTGCATTGTATGGGTCAATATATATACCCCTGGCCAAAATTATAAAACTACACACTCTTTTGCTCGTAACTTTTGAACGGCTGCAAATTTGAGCTCACTGTTTGGATATGATATTTGCTAGTGTGTGCTTGTTCGGAGTGACGTACAATGTGCTCAAAATCGAAGTTCGGGGGCTCTCACATTCAATTTACAAGTT